>JBAGKK010502858.1:0-34128 GCA_037177015.1 Euceroptres primus | reverse complement strand
TCTTTCAAGTTCGTTTGTCTTATGAAGAGGAATTAATCACGACCACCCAGATTAATGTGCCTCTTTTTTTCAGTTAGAACAGTTTAAAAATTTTATCTAAAAAACGTGATCGATATGAAAATTTCAGTTTTACATGAAGCAGATTCAAAATAAACATTGTATAACCGATATCGCAGCTGTGAACTAAACTATATAGAGTAACTTTAATGAAAAAAAATAAGGCATTATTCCTACGTTAAAAGAAATTGATATTTTAAGCAAATAAATCGTTAAAAAATCGACCTATGAAGAAATGATTAAAAAAAGTTCAAACACGTAACATAAAGCCGTCAAATAAAAATCGATCTCGCATACAGTTTTTGTTAGGCCTTGAGGGTGTGAGTGTGTGTACCAAATATGAAAAATGTGCTGTCAAAAAGAAAAACTTTTTTTATAAAAATCTAAAAGTCAGCAAATCTAAAAGTTCTGTAGAATTGCCCATATATGCCCAGGTAGTAAAATTTTCTAGAATTTAAAGTAGTCCGGCAGCTACATACTAGTCAAAATGGTGTATTTTTATAAAAAGTTTTGAAAATGCAAATATGTGAGCATATGTACGAAAACAATTCATATCACGAATTTAGAACATTTGCTGGGTGTGTTTCAATAATGATTTTGCGATGTAGAAATATTTTTGTTTATATTTATCTCGCATTTGACAGTACTGCTGTATATGATAGTTTCACAGTTGGCAGCGCTCGGGCGTCTTCAGCAATCGATCCCCCTTCGACCCGATTACAGCCGAAAACTGTAAGTAATGCCAATCTGATGGACGAAAATAATGAACTGTTAAAACGGAATCCTTGGTTATGAGTTTTAGCGCAGTTTTTTGACCATTTCTCAATAAATACACGGCAACGACTATTTTTCTTCTTTGAGAATGAACTGTCATAATATTTGGCACAAGACACACAGATTTTTGTTATAGTTTTAACGCTTGGGAACGTCACAACTTGTGATTTTTTAAGCCCGCGAAACAGCCTCTCATAAGACTATGTTAAAAGTGCTATTTTGATATCCAGATTATTTAAAATCTGTACCGCTGAGACTTTTGGAATGTTGCACTTTAATGAAAAATACATTTCTCTTTTATTTTGTGGAATGAAAAAGGGGTGTTAAACGCATAAGCTGCAGCGGCCGGACCACTTTAAGTAGAATTGATTCTTTTTAATCCTGACTTGAATTCTGTCGTCCAAAGTAAAAATAATAAGTGACATTGTCGCTTAGGTCGACTTTTCTATTGCTAGGTTTAAGAGAATAACCCTAAACGACAAAGTCACTTACGTATCTTTTTACTTTGGACGGCAGAATTCTAGTCTGAATTTTGTACAATCTTGACATGAATACTAATCTTAATTATATAGAATCCTAACATGAATTCTAGTCCTAATTGTATAGAATTCTGACGAGGATTCTAGTCCAAATTAAATTTAAGGCCGGTCATACAGACTCCAGAAGTCATCAGAATTTTATAGAAATTGGACTAGAATTCATGTCAGGCTTTTACAGAATTTGGACTAAAATTCATTCAAGGATTTTATAAAATTTGAAGAAGAATTCATGTCAATATTCTATAGAATTCAGATTAGAATTCATGTGAGGATTATGTAGAATCCATTCTACTAAAATTCTATAAAATTTTTCCAACTGGGTGAAGAAATAATGGTTTTAATTACAGGGATTTATTAAGCGTGTTTTTATACATCTTATATGTGAATTCTTTTTCCTTCATACCGTATTAAAATAAATACGACTAAATATGAATAAATGTCATCCGGTCCCATGTCCCTTACTATTTTTTCAGTTTTGTAGCATTATATATTTTTACATAAAATTCTAGATCTAATTATCAATGCAGAACTTTCAGAATTATCAATGCAACTTTTAGAATTGATTGCAGAATTTGAAAATAAAGTTCACATTTTGTTCCTATTCATAATTACAAAGAATTAATCACTTTTCTGGCATTTTTGCATCGATGTTGCTTTTTTCTCAGTTCACTGGTATTTGTAATTGATCTTTTTGGCCGGCAAACGTTTTTTTGTAACAAAGAGACTCTAAGCAAACCTTTTCTAGAAAAGAAAAGGGGAAATTTTTAATTATTGAGAAAGCCCTGGTTTATTTCATTGTCCGCTTTTTCCAAAAAAGTTGAAATTTGGCATTTTTGCAATGGTTGTTGCTTTTTTTTTGATTGATTTTTTAATTGATTCTGCTGACCAGCAAACGTTTATTTGTAACAAGAAAACTCGAAGCAAACAACCGGAACAAAGAAAAAGGGAAATTTCTAATTATTGAGAGAGCCCTGATTTTATTTCACAGATCACTTTTTCCAAAAAGTTGAAATTTGGCATTCTTGCAATAGTTTTTGCTTTTTTCTCAGTTCACTGGTATTTGTAATTGATCTTTCTGGCCGGCAAACGTTTTTTTGTGACAAAGAGACTCTAAGCAAACATTCCAAGAAAAGAAAAAGGGAAATTTTTAATTATTGAGAAAGCCTTGGTTTATTTCATTGTCCACTTTTTCCAAAAAAGTGGAAATTTGGCATTTTTGCAATGGTTGTTGCTTTTTTCTAAGTTCACTGGTATTTTTAATTGATTCTGCTGACCAGCAAACGTTTATTTGTAACAAGAAGACTCGAAGCAAACAACCGGAACAAAGAGAAAAGGAAATTTCTAATTTTTGAGAGAGTCCTGATTTTATTTCATCAACCACTTTTTCCAAAAAGTTGAAATTTGGCATTTTTGCAATAGTTATTGTTTTTTTTTAAGTTTACTGATATTTTTAATTGATCCTGCTGGTGGGAAAACGTGTTTTTGTAACAAGGAGATTAGAAGCTGACATCCTCCACAAAGAAACAGGGAAATTTCTAATTATTGAGAAAGTCCTGATCTTATTTCATTGGTCACTTTTTCTAAAAAGTTGAAATTTGGCATTTTTGTAACAGTTGTTACTTTTTATAAGGTTACTAATATTTTTAATTGATCCTGCTGGACCGCAAACGTTTTTTTTTAACAAGGAGACTCGAAGCTAATATCCCCCACAAATAAAAGGTGAAATTTTTAATTATTGAGAGAGCCCTGATTTTATTTCATCGACCACTTTTTCCAAAAAGTTGAAATTTGGCATTTTCGCAATAGTTGTTGCTTTTTTTAAGTTTACTAATATTTTTAATTGATCTTGCTGGTCGGCAAACGTTTTTTTGTCGGAAGGAGACTTGAAGCAAACATTCCCCACAAAGAAAAGGGGAAATTTCTAATTATTGCGAAAATCCTGATCTTATTTCATTGGCCACTTTTTCCAAAAAGTGCAAATTTGGCACTTATGAAATAGTTGTTGTTTTTCCCTAAGTTTACTGGTATTTTTAATTAATTCTTCTGACCTTAAAAAATAATTTCCTTGTCAGTAATTTACACAAAACAAATTACCAATATTATTTTACTCCAGCACATTTTCATTAATTTTTATTTTCAGTAAATTATTACTTTTTAATAACAAAGAAATAATATAAATAATTGAAAAGTTAAGTTACCATTGTCCTTGAGAAAATAATGATGAACGGAAGATTGTACAGAAATTGAGGGGAGGGGAATAAACATCGTGACCTGTTCTGCTTCTATCTTAGTGGGATAAAAAAATCTTATGATCAACAATTAACTGCGTCGATCTCAGAGTGCAGTGAAACTGCTGCACCAAGTATCCGTATCGCGAAAAGTCGATTTATAAATAATTACGTGCGATACAATCCTATTGTCCGCTCTCTATAAAATTATCGTTATCGATAGAAGAAACCTATGAAATCCGAACCTCCCATAACCTGAAATACGATAATAGAGAATCACACGAATATGTAGGATGGAAAGCCTCCTTTCAGGGCCGTAGCTATTATGCATTGTCTTGAGTCAGTTTATATGTTTTTTGTTTACAAAAATACATTTGATTACAATAATTTTGTAAGAGAAAATTGTTAAAAATCTAATTATAAGAAAATCATTCTTAATGATTTTAAATTTATCCTTGATTTTTGTGGATATATGAAGAGGGTTGAAATTCCTACTTTGTTTATAGACATCTGGCTTATCTTATATTGATGTCGATCTTATTGTCTTGCTTCGGTGGCGGTTTCTACCCCGGGGCTTATTGTAACTTGTAAGCCAGTAAAGTAACAAACTGATTTCCGCATATTGTTTCTCTTGGTTTAAAATAAAAAATTCCAAAGTGCACTCTCCACCGCGCCGCTCACTGGATCACGATTATATTGTTACTTTGGTGCACAAGGTGTTCTAGTTGAATCCCACACTTCCGAGTCTTTCTCTATAAAATCTCGTCCATGTTAAGAATACATTTTATATTTATATATACAATATTGAACATAACTTTCTTCATAAATTTTAATTATTCTAATTTTAAAAAAACTTGGATCATATTTTGCATGGAATTTTATCCATTGTCAATAATCATCAGTCGCTAAAATCAGTAATCAGTAATATTTAACTAACACCTCTTTACCCAGTTTTGCAAAGAGATTTTATTTAAATTTTGGTATCATCCTTCAACTGAATTTTTTACTAAAATTTTCAGTGAATTTTGTGCTTCATTCTTAACTATTTAACAATAACTCTTACAATTCTCAATTATTGACATTGCATGAAGGAAAAAATTGTAAAATAAGAATAAACAGAGTGAAAATTTGCGAAATTTACATTTCAATGCTGGTGAGATGCTTCCGGATGGGGATGACGAATGTGTTGGTTGGAGCTTACATTGGGTGAAAGCATTACGGGTACTGTAGAGAAGACGTTTTTCGCAGGCCGTGAGCCGTGAAGGAACAATGCTAGACAATTACCGGGTGCGATATGACGTCAATGACTAGCACATACGACGTCCGAGGGACGTTTAAATGCATCCATAATGTTCAAAAGGTGTGTCTGGATGTCGAGAACTTTCTTAGTTCGCCAGAAAGTGCAGTTACGTGCTGTTCTTGATCAAATTACTAGATTCGCCAAGATTCTTATGGATGTAATTTAAAATTATGACCTTCCTATAACCACCATTACCTTCAGGAAAGGAATCAACAAGAAAAGCATTTTTAACGTTTAATTTTTAAGATATATATATATATATATATATATATATATATATATATATATATTCAGTGAACATCCTTAAAAATTTAAGTTACGATAAGAGGTGAACATTATTATTATTCAAATTGAAGGCAACTGAATCCTGTACAAATTTCTATTCTAAAGTTTTCAGATCGGCCCAGTAGTTCAGATGCTAGCGATTTTAATAAGTTGTAAATATTTGCGATTTTTATTCTTCCCAGGACGATATGTGAATTTTCAACCTCGATTATTGCCAAAAAAATTATTGCCAACCTTCCCAACTTATTAAAATCGATAGCATCTGAACTACTGGGCCGATCTAAAAACTTTACAATATAAATTTGTAGGGGATTCAGTTGCCTTCAATTTGAGTGCTTGCTTAGGGAAAACGGTCAATTAAAACTCGAAATATACTCAAAAATGTCGGAACAACTCTAAAAATTGAAAAAAAATTTTTGAACATTGATATCCCGAAAACGCTTCCATAAAAAAATTTTTGTGTATGATTTTCGTGTTTAGTGGACCAAAATACATGGGAAAATCATAGTGAGATATAAGAGGCAAAATGGCTGTAAACTAGTGTAATTAATAAATAATAACTAAATAAAACTTGAAATTAAAGTAAATGTTAAATTAAACTTATATTTAAAAAATATTTTTCGCGCATGAAAAAAATCAAACAGAAATAGTTCATATGGCCCTGACTGTTTACATTTAGAAACTCCCGATTTTATTCTAAGGCCATTGCAGGCCATACCCGAAACCAGCATTAAATCGCGAGAGCAGTGTATTATCATGAACTTTCATGGCAAAAATCTTTTTTTCTTGAACCTGTACGATGGTAATAATTTACACAACTAAATAAACCATATAAAATGTTAATTATACGATTTATGAAATTTTTGAGTTTAGCTAACTGTATTTATCTGTATAAGCTCAAAAAACTGTTTTTAAGGAAATTCTCTCTAAGAAGAATTAGTGGTTTTCTACTAAGTTGTTAATCAATTGCTTTAGTAAGCGTTTTCACTAATCTTCAATTAAAAAATGACTATTTTTCAGTAAGAAACTACAAAATCATTAATCTAACTAAATGAATTAGTAAGCATTACTAAGTGAATCAGTAGTTTTCTACAAAATAGGCTTACTGAAGCAATTGATAAACGACTTCTGATTTCATTCAGGGTTGCTAGAAAATCCCAATTTCAAATTCCCTGACTTTTCCTGACCAATTTTTTACTTTCCTTGACTGTTATCTGCCGTTAAAATTATAATTCTAATCATATCAGGGATCACAGTGGTTCAGTGGTTCAGTAGTTCACTTTTAGGGAAAATAGGGGATTTCTTTTTCGTAAAAGGGGATTTTAAAAAAAGGAGGAATGTCTTTTTCTTTTAAAAATACTAAAGAAGCTGCATTTCTCGAGAATTTTAAAAAGTCTCCAAAAATCTTAGATTCCTAGAGAATATAGGAAGAGATTAGAAGTTAGTAGAATCTAATAAAACAATCCTTAAATTTCTACACTTTCAGAATGTTTGAATGCTCTAGAATTTTCTAAAATCCTTCAAGACTTCTGAACTTTTTGAAAAACTTTTAAAATCTTCTAGAATATTTTTAATTTTTCATAAACTTGCAGATGCATTAAATCTTTTGAAATCTCATAAAATTCTCTACAATCTAAATTTTTGAGTTTTTTAGAATCTCCCAAAGACTTCTTGATTCTTCCAAAACCTTCCATAAAGTACTAAAATATTCTAGTCTCTTCCAGATATATATTTTTTTTTGAAAACTCAAAAAGTCCACAGAATTTTAGGAAAATTCTGTAAACCGCCCGGAAGATTCTTCAAGATTATTACAGTCTTTTATAGACTTGAGAAGGTTCCAAAGGATTCTGCAGAATTCTCGAAATTCTAATGCAGTTAAAAATAATGTACTTGAAGTTCTGAACGTTCAAATGAACGAAATTTTTATTGGATTTCATTTTAAACTCAAATTTGTTCTAAAATATTGGTTTATGAATATAGAAACTAATGCAATGATAATGAAGCTTATGATATCTCTTTTTTGTAGATTGAACGATATTTCAAGATAAATTTGGGTTAAGAAAGAAAATTTGTTTATTTCAACATTTAAAACTTCAGGTACATTACGGAATATTCTTGAGGATTCTAGAAGATTTTAAAAGATCATGGAAGAGTTGAGAAGATTTTAGACGATTTTATAAGATTCTGGAACATTCTAGTATATTTTTTGTAGAATATTAAACAATTTTTAAGCATTCTGTAAGATTGTATTAAAAATTCTTTAAGATTGTATAAAATTATTAAAAGGAGAATCCAGAAGATTGTGAAAGATTATGGAATGATTCAGAAGAATTAAAATGATTATAGATTTTAAAACAGTCCAGAATATTTTGGAGAATTTTTTACAGATTTCAAATATGTTTTGAAGACTCTAAAGAATTTGAGAAATTTCGGTAATCTTTAGTACACTTTGGAGGATTCTGAAAGATTCTGTAGAAAATTCTAGAAGGTTACGTAAGTATTCAGAAAAATTTATAATATTCTGGAAGAGTCTAGTATATATTGTAGAAAATTTGAGAATTGTAGGATATTATTTTATAAGATTATTGTAGGAGAATCCAGAAGATTCTAGAACAGCCTAAAATATTTTGGAGAATTTTTAAGGCTTTTAAATGAGTTTTAAAGTTTCTGGAGGATATTAAGAGATTTTAGGCTTTTGTAAATTTTGAAAATTTGGAAATTATGGGAAATTGAAGAAAACATTAAAAGAGTTTTTGAATGTCACAAGTTCCTATTTCTCATAATTCATAAAAAATTATTCAAAAATTTGAACATAAACAGGGAAAAAAGGGAGAAAAAGGAATGAAACTCTTAAAAAAAAGTGATTTTAGGAGATTCGAAGAATAATAGGGGTAAGGGGAAAAGGGGAATAGGGGACTGACTTTGATCCCTGACTTTGTAATCTTATAATTATGTAATTATAATAATTGTCAATTTATAATTATAACTATTAAGATATAATTATAATTTATTGGATCAAAAAAAATTTCCTGACTCTTTGAAGATTTTCCCTGACTTTCCAGAATTCTCTGACCTGTAGAAACCCTATCATTTGAAGAAAACTAGTAATCCAATTGTAGAGAGATAAGAATCCAGGACTTTGAGTGAAATTCAAGGACTTTTCCTGGGTTTTCCAGGCAAAAAAAAGGTCAAAGACTTTTCCAGGTTTTCAAGGATTTCCAGAACGCTAGACACCCTGGTTAAATATAACAAATCTTACAAGAGAATCAAAGTGCGATGTAGAAAAAAATAGTTGAATCTATAATTATTTATTTAACATTAGTTATTTGAGATGTTCTTTCGCTTTAGAAATAAATAGTAATTTTTATTTAATTTTCATCATTGACAGCATACTTTGTTATTTAAAATATTACCCATAATTCTATTTGAATGAGTTTTATTAAAAATAAGCTTACTAGGTAGATAGCAGGTTACATAAAATCACTGTAAATCGTGGGATATTATTTTAATTTGCATAGTTATTATTTTGATTTGAAGTGGGTCGTTTATTTTATTGTCTCAGTCTTTTGTTTTTCGATTTCTCATTTTGCTGCCGATGAAAACGATACGTTGGGATTTTCTGTGATATTAGTTAAACAAAAATTTGTTTTATGTCAATTTAACTGTGTTTTAATAAGAACTAGCCAAATAGAATTGTATATAATATTGTAAAGAACAAAATAAACTATCAATGATGATTAAATCCAAATTCCTTTGAAATCACCTTAATTGCTTTGGAATTATTTTGATTTCTTTTGCATTCTTTGAATTCACCTTATACTCTTTTGAATTCTCCTTAGATTTGTTTGAATTAACCTTGAATTCTTTGGATTATTTTGAATTTATCTTGTATTCATTGGAATTCTCTGAATTCACCTTATATTAATTAATTAATTAATTAATTCACCCTGTATTTATTTGAATTCTCTAAATTCGCCTTAATTGCTTTTGAATTATCCTTGAATTCTTCGAATTCTTTAAATTCTGTTGAATTCTTTGAACTCTTTGAATGTAGGTGTACGTACATAAAAATTGTTAATGGTGAACCTCTCAGGTATAATTTATGTTTTCTATAAAATATTTGATTGTAAACTAAGAGTAGAAATAACCTTAAAAAATTTATTTTGAATATTAAATCAAAAATTGCAAATTTACTTGATAATTTTTTGTTTTTGTCATATGTATACTGAAATGAAGCAGATGGATAACTTCGAGTACTGGTACTCGCCAGATCGTAAAATTAGAACGTCTAGAGAACTTCTCAAAGTGCTCCAATTTGAAGCGGGTCTCGGCGACGCCAAAACGTTTGAACTGTCGGAAGTATCACGATGCCTTTTGTTATTTTATCGTTCTCCAGGTGGCTCGAGACAAAACTTTGCTAAACATTAATTTTTCATCGTCGCCGCTAAACCGATAAATTCAAACTCAACAAGTAAAGGCAACTAAATAACGTTTTCGATTGCTTTACGGCACATAAACGACTTCTTGCCTCTGTAACGAATATCAAGATTACTGCAGTTTATAAATAAAATTTAAATCGCGATCTTGCTTCACTTGCAACAAAAAAAGAATCAAATTTAATAGTCAACGGAATTTCGAAAACACTTTACTTCAACTATTGTTGGATTTCTCTCTTGTTTAAATAAAATATAATTCGATAAGTTAGTCATTAATGTATATGTTCATTATAATTCAATGGTGTACATTCCAACTTTCGTTGCACTTTATGCGACAATATATGTATTATATAGAATATAATTTTCATTTAAAAAATCTTGATAGTCTTTGGGAAAATATAAGATTTTTTTACAATAAATAATGATATATTTCTGCTCTCGGATGACATTCGAGAAGATAATAAATGACCCTTATGACAGTAACACTGAAATTATTCCCAGCTCTTGGGAAGATGCAGTGCTTAGATCGTTCGTGATAGTAGAAAGTACATATTGTAGAATCTCATAGAAAGCATTTCCGATCGTCTAGAAAGCTCAGTACCTCGTACATTCAACTTATGCAATATGTGCAATGCATGTGCAGCCCCAAGGACATCGAAAGGTCGAATGGACAGATCGAGGGCGGTTTATTACACATAAGTAAAATCCCATACAGAAATTATGAAATTATTTGAAAGAATCATTACAGGTACGAGAAATACATTTCTGACTTTAAATAATTGATAATTGATTATATAAATATATATATATATAAACCGTTGTATTTTTGTTATAATTCAAATATACTGCGATATTTTTTTATCGATCTCATATCTATTTTCATGGTTTCCCCCAAGTGATGAGTATCATTTCAGAAATTTTTCAACACTTTAAGCACTTGCTCTTATTTCAAGATCTAAAATCGTCTAGAAAGTTAGATGTAATCTGTTTGTGCTTGGCTCCGATTTCGACTTTCGACCCATCGAAGTTGGCGCCTATCCTTTCCGTCACGGTCTTTTAGCCTCTCTCGCTTACAATTCACGGCCAGCATACAATCTTGCCTTTTATCACTCAAGCTAAACGATAAACGATACTCAGAAATACGAATCTGCAAAGTTGTGGCGAAATCTTACCTTAATACAAAAAAAAGCATCAGAATAAAACAAATTACTGTGTTTCTAGGTGCAACAAATTTGAGAACATTGTTCTCATTTTGAGAATCTAGGGATAAATTGTTGAATTGAGCCTGTTTTTTCTCATTTTAAAAAACGTAGCATTTCGAATCGAACTGTCATCCAGCTGTGAAAACAATTTTGTTCCCAGCTATTTCCACCAAATGGAAATGGAAAACTTTATTGAGGTAGAAATTATTTGGAATGTATTTTCAGAAATCATTGCGGTCCTGTAGTTTAATTTCAGGGAAATTAAGGAATTTTTTTTTAAAAGAGATCTAAATGTACAAAGAATATTTTTTGCAGTTTTACACAGTAAGACACCGATCCTCAAATCTACACCAATTTTGGTGTTGTTTCTAAGTGCAACAAATTTGAGCACATCGTTCTCATTTTGAGAATCTAGAGATAAAGTGTTGAATTGAGACTGTTTTTTCTCATTTTGCGAGTCATAGAATCTCGAATCGAACTGTCATCCAGCTCTCAAAACAATTTTTTTTCCCAGCCATTTCCATCAAATAGATGAAAATTGTGAAGTTAGAGATAATACAAATGATATATTTTTTATTTCCTTTTGTTCAACAGCGTGTTCCTGACTTCAAATAAATTTGCAGTGTTCGGAAACGCAGGTTAAGATGACACTGTTTTACAATGACATTCTAAGCTTTAAAGCCGATGCAGATAAAATTCTCTAGCCGCATGATACAGTGGGATCTATACATATAATCTTTAATATTTCATATGTGTTGTATGTTTCATCTCGACCTTTTTTATATTAAACAGTGAAGCACCAGTCATGGAAATGAAGTTCAAAAAAAAGATGCAATAATTCTTTTTCAAACGTTTCGGTCACTGTTTGGACCCTAATAAGTTAAAAAACATTTATTTAATCTGTAAAAAAACATACAACGAAGGTAGAAAAAATCTATAACAAAATAAAAAATATTTCAGAAATCTTCTAAAATAAAAAATAATAGATGATAATAATAATCATAGAAGATAATAATACTTCCCCGGACCTTATTCTCGTATTTTAATTTATACCAGGTATGTTGTTTTTCCTATTGACCTTCCGCTTTTTCACTGTTATCAATACTTATTCTTCATCATATAGATTTAAAATTGAGAGTCTCTTTTTATGAGACTTTTCTTCCACTTATTTTATTCTTGAGTTTTTTACGAAATATTGTCAACTTTTATCATCTATTATTTCTTATTTTGTTATACATTTTTCTACCTTCTTTGCATGCTTTTTACAGATCTAATAAATGTTTTTTTGATGGATAAAGGTCCAAACAGTGACCGAAATGTTTCAAAAAAAATTATTTTATCTTTTCTTTTGACCTTCATTTCCATGACTGGTGCTTCACTACTTAATATTTAATATGTCCCGTATGTACATTAGGGTGGTCCAACTTTTTTTTCTTCGAATTTTCATGCGCTCACCCCCCAAATTTGTTCGAATCCACTAAAAAATAAATGCCTTTAAAGAAAATGATATTTAGAAGTTCCGCAAGTCCCATGAAATTTAACACGTATTTCCTATAGGAAAAATAGTACATTTCGATACGTGTGTGAGAGGTGATTATTTAGCACACGAGACGTTTTTCGCACGAGCGAAGCGAGTGAGAAAAGTCAAGTGCGCTAAAAATCACCTTTCACGCAAGTATCGAACAGTATTTTATACCACGAGAGCCGAAAAATCATGTCAAAGTTGAGATTTTGAGGTTAGAGTGGTATAAAATACGTTTTTGTACATTTTATTCAGAATCGTCAATATTAGGTTAATCGACTTGAAACTGAACATTTCTCTTCACAATTAGCCATAGAATACAAGTCAATAATTACTTTTTAAATATCTTCTCCCATAAAATATTACTTTGTACTGATAATTAGATGTTTACATAAATTTTTTAAACAATTTATTATTGTTTATAGCAATTTTCTCTTTGAATAGATTTATAAAGTCACAGTTTTTTTCGAATTTTTCAATTTGTTTTCAACTTTAAAGTTAGAGCGAAGCAAATATCAATTAATGTTAACAGAAATAATTTTTTAAAACACTCATTATTATTTATAACAATATTCTTGTAGAATAACGCCAGAAAGTTGCGGTTTTTTTTAAATTGTCCACTTTTTGTCCACTTTTCAAGTAGAGTGAGGTAATAATTAATTCAAGCTAACAAACATTCGTTTAAACAATTTATTATTATTTTTAATAATTTGATTTATTTTTGCCGCTTTTTAAATATATTACATAAATTTTAATTATTTTTGGCCTTTTACGGCTTTTAATACAATTTTATTTCATCAGAGGAGAGTCAGTTTTGTGCAGATATCTGCTATATCGACCTCTTGATGAAAATTCTTTTTATAAACTAATTTTAAAACGCGAAAAAAGAGTCCACATGCTAGAAAGTTGCAGTTTTTTCTGAAATATTCAACTCTTTGTCTACTATTCGTTTAGTGGGAGTTATTAATTAATGCAGTTTAACAATTAATTAATGCAAGTTAACAAAAGATAATTGCTTAAACAATTTATTATTAATTATAACAATATTCTCTTAGAATAATGCTAGAAAGTTGCGGTTGTTTCTAAAGTTTTACACCTTTTGTTCACTTTTTAATTAGAGTGAGGTAATAATTATTTCAAGTTAACAAACATAGTTGTTTCAACCATTCATTACTATTTTTAATAATATTCTCTTTGAATAATGCCAGAAAGTTAGGGTTTTTTCTGAAATATTCAACTTTTTGTCCACTTTTCGCTTAGTGTGAGTTAATAGTCAATTTAATAAGTAATAGTCCAGTTAATAGTGCAATTTAACAAAAATAATTGTTTAAACAAATTATTATTATTTATACTATCTTCTCCCATAGTAATGATAGATAGTTACGGTTTTTTCTGAAATTTTAAACTTTTTTTCCCCCTTTTCACTTAGAGAGGTAATAATTAATGCAAGTTAACAAACATTATTATTTAAACAACTGATTATTGTTCTTTTCTGAGAGTAATGCTAGAAAGCTGCGCTTTTTTCTGAAATCTTCAGCTTTGCTTTGAATTTTTAGTTATGAACAAATAATAATAAACATCAACAAGAATAATTTTTTAAATGTACTTTTTTTCAAAGTGAAGTGTTTTTACTCTTTCACGAATGTTTTACAAAAATTAATTAAAACAAAAAGGCTATCTTACAGTATAGATAAAAATAGAGGATGGAATAATTAGGAGTAGGTGGGAGGAGTGGGTCTACATATGAATTGTAAAAATTTTGTTTTAAATTACCACCCGAAGTTTATTGCAAAGCGTACAGAAAAAATTTGGAATTGCACACATTTTACTATCAGCCCCCCCCCCTCCTAACCCTGGAGAAAATATGTTGTTATCGATGGTAATATACATATGTGAAGAATAGAAAGGCCTGAATCAAATAATTAATTCATTATAATATGATTATAATCAATTAATTATTTGATTGTAATAATTAACTTGCATTAATTATTTCCTCACTAAGTGAAAAATGGACAAAAAATATAATATTTCAGAAAAAACCGCAACTTTATAGCATTACTATAGAAGAAGATAGTTATAAATAATAGTTATTTGTTTAAACATAATAAACTGTTTAAACAATTATTTTTGTTAACTTGAAATAATTATTACCTCACTCTAATTGAAAAGTGGACAAAAGGTGGTAAATTTTAGAAAAAACCAATTTATAACTATCTTCTAAGAGAAGATAGTTATAAATAATAATTATTTGTTTGAACAATTATGTTTGTTAAATTTCATTAATTATTAATTCCCTCTAAGCAAAAAGTGGACAAAAAGTTGAATATTTCAGAAAAAACCGCAACTCTCTAGCATTATTTAAAAAGAATATTATTTAAATTAATAATAAATTGTTTAAACAGGTGTCTTTTAACTTGAAATAATTATTACCTCACTCTAATTGAAAAGTGGACAAAAGGTAGTCAATTTTAGAAAAAACAGCAACTTTCTAGCATTATTCGAAGAGAAAATAGTTATAAATAATGATAAATTGCTTAAAATTTTTTTGCTGTTAACTTTAATTATTACCTCGCTCTAACTGAAAAGTTGAAACAACTTGAAAAATTCGGAAAAAACCGCGACTTTCTAACTCTTTTCTAAGAGAAAATTGCTATAAACAATAATAAATTGTTGAAACAATTTATGAAAACATCTAATTATCAGAAGAAAGTAATATTTTAATCATTAGGAACAATTTGTACTAAAAAAATCATAATTAGTGCCAAAAACTCGCAAAACCCAATTTTCCACTTATGGGGTTTTTTTGGGACCCTATAATATCGATTTATGAGGGTGATATTTAAAAAGTAATTGTTTATTCATATTCTATGGCTAATTGTAAAAAGAAATGTTCAGTTTCAACTCGATTCACCTAATATTGACGATTCTGAATAAAATTTACAAAAACGTCTTTTTTTCTTATGGGAAATGCGTGTTAAACTTCATGGGACTTGCGGAAACTCTAAATATCATTTTTTTTTAGAAAGGCATTTATTTTTTTGTGGATTCGAACAAATTTGTGAGATGAAAGCATGAAAATTCGAAGAAAAAATTTTGGATCACCCTAATGTACATTTATTGCTGCCGGAGTCGCAAAATTAGAAAAAGTGACTTTATTCTATGAAGTTTATTTATTTATTTATTTATTCTATTCTATACATGAAGTTCATTTATTTATTCCTAGGGAGTTTCGTATGAAACGCAACTACATTTACGTTACAGCTGGGAAGTTGAAATTTGTGGAATTCTCATTTTGAGAATCTTGACAAATGAGCTGCAACAAAATTAACACCCGCGGTTTTCTATGATATCTGTTTTGTTAAATTGAGAAAATTTAGATGAAAAGACCTTAAGGAAACAAAAATCAATTTTAATTGGCACCCTAATGTACCTGAAGTTTTAAGCGTTCAAAAAAGAGATACTTTTTCTCACCTCCAATTTGTCCTGAAATATAGTTTCAGCCATGAATCAAAATAAAAATTTCAAGTCTCTTTATAAACTTTTATTTTTTATTATAAACTTTTATTACAAAATATTATAATTATAATTATGAAAATAAAAATAAATTTTTATTATAAACTCATTTTATTTGTAAACAAGCTATTATTTTGAAATTATTGTAAATTAAAAAGCAATAAAACAAAAGTTTCGTTCATTTGAACGTTTAGAACTTCAAACTTATACTTTATATTATTCATAAACCTAGCAGAAGATTTAGAATAACATTTCGTTTTCTCTACAAAAAACGGATTGTAACTTACATGCTCTTTAAATTCAAAGTTTGGATTAATCTGTGGGATTTTATTTACGGTTCGTAGAATTGTATTACAAGCTCGTAAAGTGTGTCCCTATCAAGAAAGGAACTTTAGGACCTTCGTAAATTTGGCGGTTGGATAAGGGAAAATTGAAATTTGGACATGAGAATGTGGAAGGGGTTGAAGTTTTGGAGTCTTGGCGAGGTTGTAAGACACGGTAAGTGACCCAAAAACACATTATCGCGATATGTTCCGCACGCCGACCCACTGTCCTGACACGCCTAGTAATTCAGAGTGATGGTCAACCTTTTATCAAGGTATCCTCGCATTACAAGAAGAGCGGCGGCGGCAAAACAGGCTCGCACCTGGAAAATGGACGTCTTTCGAATCGCCTGCGCCTGTACCGTGTTGAACGTAGGTGGGTAAACGTCGCCTCGTAAAATAAGCCAACGGTAATTCGCCGTTAGTTTCGTCGGCGACGATAAAATACACAAAGAATACACACACTTCGACGTCGCGTCGGTGCTAAATCTCACGTAAAAATATTAAAGCGTTTTTTACGTATTTCATATGCAATTTAGCAAGATTGAATTTTTCATGGTAAGTAAGAATTAAGATGCTTTAAATATTTTATCGAGATATATTATGTTATTAGTCAATAAAACACTTAAAACGTTACTAACAAGGATGAGCATTTTTCTGGTGCTGTTTAATTTTTGGTGCGCTGGACATTTATGTTTACTTGGTAAGGTGGATCGAAAAGACAAAATTTTTGAAATCGAAATTGGAACTATGTGGAAAAGTAGTGTATTAGGACCCTGAAGAAGTGTAATTAATTTGGTGTCGATTGATGAACGCCCTCTAATTGCTAATCAGCAGAAAAGTTTGAAAAAATTCTTATTTTCATAGGTTTGATATTTTTGTATGTGCCAATTTTTTTACGTTTTTGGGGGTCCTAAACGTCTTCTGACATTATTACAGCCTTTAAATTAACGTTATCTAGGCAATATTTTATGTTTAATGTGCCCCTGATTTCAAAAAACCATTTTAAAATCTACAGGAACGATGAAATAATTTTTTCAGGTTTTTGAGGCTTTTCTACTATTAAAAGTACACTAGAAAAAAATTTGATAAGCTTGGGAAATTATAAATGTAAACACAGTAAATTTTTTTTAAACTGAGTTTTATGTTTTTTTTAATTATATTTTTTATAATAACTTTAAAAGATATTTATAACATCTGAGGGCTTTTTACTGATAAAAATACACTAGGAAAAAAATTGATAAGTCCATGTAATCAAAAGCAAAGATATAGTCAGTTTTCCAAAAAGTCATTTTCGTATTTTTTCAAATTATCTTTTTCCAAATGGTATTAAAAAATCGCTTCAACCTCCGAGAGCTTTTTAATAGTAAAAATACACATGAAAAAAATTGGCAAGTCTAGAGAATCGAAAAAAGGAAGGCAGCAAGTTTTAAAAGTTATTATTATTGTATTTTATTAAATTACTTTTTTAACTTGTCTTTGATAATATTTTTAAACGCCTGAGTGCTTACCGTTAATCAAAATATACTTTAAAAAATTTTTAATTGGAAGAACTAAAAATAATTAATCAGCATATTTTGCATGTAACTGCTTATTTTATTTTTAGTTTATTTTTTTCGAAAACAAATGATTCCTTCCGCTATCCACTTTTCCGGTGTATTTTTATCAACGGAAAACACTCAGGTGTTTAAAAATATTATCAAAGCCAAGTAAAAAAAATAATTTAAAAACATACACACAAAAATAATTACTTTCAAAAGGTTGCTGTCTTCCTCTTTTTTCGATGCTCTAGACTTGCCAATATTTTTTCTAGTATATTTTTACGTTTAAAAAGCCCGGACAAGTTAGAAAAAGATTCTTTAAGGGTATTTGATACATAATGACGTAACGAATTACTGACCGATTTTTTATTTACATTCAGCGGGTTTATTAAGAGAGAAATGCAAATGTAATTCTGAAGTTTTGGGAAATAATAAGGAATATATTTAGGCATCGATGTCTAGTGCGTTTCAATTTCTATTTCGAAAAAAATAATTTTTCAAAAATAATTTTTTTCATAATAGAAATTGAAAGACACCAGACATCGATTCCTTGATATATTCCTTATTATTTCCTCAAATTTCAGCATTATATTTGCATTTCTCTCCTAATAAACCCGCTGAATATAAATAAAAAATCGACTGGTAATTCGTGACATCATTATGTATCAAATACCCTTAATGCTATTTGGAAAAAGATAATTTGCAAAAATACGAAAACGACTTTTAAGGAAACAGGCTATATCTCTATATTTAATTAGACAGACTTATTAATTTTTTTCCTGGTATATTTTTATCATTAAAACGCCGTCAGATGTTAAAAAATTTGTTAGTGCTATTTTGAAAAAGATATTTTGAAGAAAGACGAAAATGATTATTTGAAAAACAGGCTATATCTTTGTTTTCGATTACATAGACTTATCAATTTTTTTCCTAGTGTATTTTTATCATTAAAAAGCCCTAAGAAGTTAAAAAGATTTTTTAATGCTATTTTGAAAAAGATAATTTGAAAAAATACAAAAATGATTTTTTGGAAAACAGGATATATCTTTGTTTTTGATTACACAGACTTATCAATTTCTTTCCTAGTGTATTTTTATCATTAAAAAGCCCTGAGAAGTTAAAAAATTTTTTTTAATGCTATTTGGAAAAAGATAATTTGAAAAAAATACAAAAATGACTTTTTGGAAAACAGGTTATATCTTTGTTTTTGATTACATAGACTTATAAATTTTTTTCATAGTGTATTTTTATCATCAAAACGCCCTCAGATGTTATAAATATCTTTTAAATTCAGCTGCAAAACCATAGTTTAAAAGAACACAAAACTCAGTTTTGTTAAAAATTTATTATGCTTACATTTATGGTTTCCCTGGTTTATCAAATTTTTTCTGGTTTTTCTTTACTAGTAGAAAAGCCTCAAATATATTAAAAAATTATTTTATCGTTCATATAGACTTTAAAATTGTTTTTTTGAAAACAAGAGCCTATTAAATGTAAATTATAACCTAGAGAACGTTAATTAAAAGACTGTAAAAATTTCTGGAGATGGCTAAGACTCCCGAAAACATAAAAAAATTGGCACATACGAAAATATCAAGCCTATGAAAGTAAGAATCTTTTCAAACACATTTTGCTAATGAGCAATCAGAAAGCGTTCATCAATCGACGTCAAATTAATTATACTTTTTCAGGATCCTAATTCACTACTTTTCCACGTAGTTCCAATTTCGATTTCCAAAATTTTGTTTTTTCGACCCACCCTATTATTTCGTAGGGTGTGTCGAAAAACAAAATTTTAGTAATTGGAAATGGAACTATGTGGAAAAGTAGTGTATTAGGGCCCTGAAAAAGTATAACTAATTTGCATTCAATCGATAAACGTCTTAGTTTTGCGCGTTCACAAAATATGTTTCAAAAAATTTCTATTTTCGTAATTTTGATATTTTCGTGGATTTCAATTCTTTTCTACATTTCTGGAGGCTTTAAACGACTCCCCAAATTTTTACAGATTTTTATTTGCAGCCCTATCAGAGATTATTTATTTATTTATTATTAATGTTTAGTAGACCCCTGTTTTCAAAAAATAATTTTAAAACCTACAGAAATGTAGAGAAAATTTTTTCAGGTATCTAGAACGTTTTTACTGGTAAAAATACGCTAGAAAAAAATTTTATTAGTCTAGGAAATCATAAGTGTAAAAATAGTGAATTGTTTAGAAACTGAATTTTTGATTTTTTTAAATTATTCTTTTTCAACTGACTTTAAATATTATTTTTAACATCTGAGGGTTTTCTAGTGATAAAAACACTCTAGAAAAAAATGGTAATTGATTAATTCATTTTTGTGTGTTTTCTAAATTTTTAATTTTATTGATAAAAATACTCTAGAAAAAAATTGATAAGTTCATGGAATCAAAAACAAAGAGGCAGTATGTTTTCCAAGAAGTCATTTTTGTGTTTTTAAGAGTATTTTTATTACTAAAACACCCTTAGATGTTAAAAATAATATTTAAAGTCAGTTGAAAAAGAATAATTTTAAAAAATCAAAATCTCAGTTTTTAAAAAATATACTACATTTAAACTTATGATTTCCTAGACTAATCAAATTTTTTCTAGCGTATTTTTACCAGTAGAAATGTTCTAGATACCTGAAAAATTTTCTCTACATTTCTGAAGGGTTTTAAATTATTTTTTGAAAACAGGGGTCTACTAAATATTAATAATCTCTGATGGGGCTGCAAATAAAAATCTGTAAAAATTTTAGAAGTTGTATAAGGCCTCCAGAAATGTAAATTGTATAAATGTCTATAAATTGTATAAATTTTATAATTGTATAAATGTAAGTTGTATAAGGCCTCCAAAATGTAAATGTAAATGTAAAAAAAATTACACCCACGAAAATATCAAAATTACGAAAATAAGAATTTGTTCAAACATATTTTGTTAACGCGCAAAACTAAGGCGTTTATCGATCGAATCCAAATTAATTATACTTTTTCAGGGTTCTAATATACTACTTTTCCACATAGTTCCTATTTCGATTTCCAAAATTTTATTTTTTCATCCCACCCTATTACTTAGGAATAAAGGTGGTTATTTATTGTAATTATGTTAAGGTTCTGAACTTAGAATTTGAGAAGCAAACTTGTCACGAATGTCAATTACTTTAAAGATATATGTCCCAGACCGATGCGATGACTGGTAACAGCTGCCATAGACGACAGTGTCGGCTTACTTTCAAGGGAAATACAGTCGTGCAAACCACATCGCACTGCCTTGGCGACATTAGAATGGGGCAAAACACCGTTCACTTGTCAATGTATCCTGGGACCTCTTCTTCTTTATTTATTGTGTACTCCCTCTTTCAAAAGTTCCATCGTCACCGTAATTTTTTATTAATTACAATCGATACTTAGAATTACTTTTACTCCGTCAAAGAATCACATTTCAAGAATTAATTTAAAAATCGCACTTTGTTGTATGAACGTAAATTAATTGAAGAAGAAAATATTTTAATGGCGTAATGCTTCAGATGAATTAATAAAGTATAACGATACTTTTTCATGAACTATCAGCAAATTGACTTTTAGAAATAAGTCACGATTATTTATGAATATTTTGAATGTATAAGAATCTTATTTCCATGTTTTTAAGAATTCACATAAGTGAAGTTACTTTGTTATGTTAATTAGTTTTGTTTCGGAGTGTACAGACCGCGCAGTGGTTACGGCATGGAATAGTCGGACATGAAGTTTCAAGTAGGCTAAGATGTCACCGAAATGAGATACGTTTGTGGTCCCTTCATCTTTTCTTTGACATAGTCTTCCAAAAAGGCACATAAATTCACAGATTTAACGGTTGAGCATACATGCATTCACAATGCAGCGTTTACTTTTATCTGGTTCCAATGCTTACAATTTTAAACAAAAGGTGATTAAAAGTCGCGTAACTCTTTCATTCTGTCAAGTAATCTTTGAGGTTTCACATGTTTTGCATGTATTATTTGGGGCTATTGTATTATTTGCATGTATTATTTATTAAAGTTTTGTTTGGAATTAATTACGTAACTTTTTCAACCTATTATTTATAAAATATATGTAATAAATAAAAGGTAAACATATTCTGATGAAAAAAATTTTTTTTGATTATTTTATGATGCGACTGACCTGTCCGCGAGCCGATAGAAGTATCGATCTGGCAAATGCACTCTATTCTGTCTGTGGGCCAACGATCATATTTTGAGAGATAAGATCGCTATACTTGATGCTGCAAATAGCATCCGCAAATATTGTAATCGTCATTTATAGCACGGATTTAGCCTCTTATTTGTTTGATTCCAGAAAACGTCAGCGTACACTCGCAGTCCATATAATAATATACCAAAATGCTATTTTCGAATAGTCGAATCCTCAAAATAGATCATTTGCATCAGGGTCGAAGCGCTGCAGAATACTGTATGAATTTCCGACAATCACTAATCCCTTTCCCAAGAAAAATAATATAAATTTTCAAGTTCCATGGAAAGTGATAAACTATTATTTGCAAAATAATGCTTAAATGTTTAAACATTAAACATTAAAGCAGAAGCAAATATTTCATTCAGTATTTTATTTAATTCTTATAAACAATTTAGCTAAACAAATACATTGTCATTTAAATGGTTATTTAAACAAATAAAATTATTAGAACAAACAAATCAGCTTTTTGTCGAAAACCATCATTCTGACTTAAAATCATTGTGACCTCTTACTAGAATGGTATTTATTAACAAAAAATTGTTATAAAATGATAATTTATAAACTGTCTATACAGTTATAAACAATTTTTAAAACTATAAGGGCCCATTGGCAGACCAATAGACATAGCAGAATAGTTAAAATTGTAATGAGAGCATTCGATCCACATTTTTTTTACGAATAAAAATTTTAGGTTTCGATTGTTTAAACAATTTTTGTTTAAATAATATATTTTAAAATGCAACTCACAGAAAAACTAATAACGCCATTCGATTCTATGGAAAGAATTGTACAGAGCTCATGTTTTGCACAATTTTTTTCTTTGCCAAATTTTTTATAAAGTATAAATAAAATCGCACGGTATAATACCCATTTCAGCATTTATTTATACAACAGAACAAATTGGATACAGAAAAAAATTATGCAACACATGAACTCTATGAATTTTTTCTGTAGATTCGAATGGTGTTATTATTTTTTCAGTAAATCGTATATTTAAATCAATTTTTAAAACAAAAAATATTTAAACAATTGAAACATAAATTTGTTATCGGTGAAGAAACACGTTTTGATCAAATGCTCTCATACTAACATTAACTTTTCTGTTATGTCTATTTGTCGGCCAATGAGCCATAATAGCTCTAAAAATTGTTTATAGTTGTAGAGATTCTTTATAAATTATTATTTTGTAACCAGTTTTTGTTACTAAACATAATGCTTTTACGTTAAAACAATGGTTTTCGACAAAAAGGTGATACATTGGAGTATTTGTTTAAATAAATTGTTTATGAGAATTAAGTAAAATGCTGAATAAAATATTTATGTTCTTTTAGTCTTTACTCATTACTTCTGTTCAACAAAGAGTTTATGTAAGTAATTTTTTCAGAGATAAAAAATCATACGGTTGAAATGGCCAATTTATTCGCCTTATTTCTTTATGTATTGTTGAATATAAAAACAAATTGAAAAATGGATTTCTTATGCTTCGTAAAAATATCATGTTGAGCATTTTGAAAGAAAAATCTTCAAAATTAAGGGCGGTAGGTGATTATGGAATTTAAATTCCCAGTTTCAACCATCTTGCGCTGTGCCACTGAGACGCGACCGAAAAATTTTGAGTTTTTTTTCAAAATCAAAATCCAAAATATAATTTTTCTATGTTGCAAACATGGTCAAACAAAAATGTTTAAACATGTTCAAACAAAAATGTTTAAACATTTTCAAAGAAAAATGTTTAAACATGTTCAAACAACAATGTTTAAACATGTTCAAACAAAAATGTTTAGACATGTTCAAGCAAATTTTTTTTAAACATGTTCAAACAAAAATGTTTAAACATGTTCAAACAAAAATGTTTAAACATGTTCAAACAAAAATGTTTAAACATGTTTAAATATTAAATGTTCAAACATTCTGAAATGTTTAAGCAATCAATGTTTCTACTAATAAAAAAATGTTTTCCTATCGACATACGTGTTCCTATTTCGGAATAAAATAGATATCTTTAATCAACAGTGTAAGTTCATGTTATGTAAGCTGACTGAAATCTCAATGTCACGCTCGCCTGTTAACTAATGGCAAAGTTGAATGGACAGGATTCACAAAACATCCTTAACGATTTTAATTACCTCCGTTACTTTACCAAGCATGCTTGTATATTAGTGTAAGCGCAAAGAGAGTAAGTTACCGTTATACCTCCTACAATCGCGAACTCGGAACTAGTAAAAAATTGCAGTGAAAAAAGCCATGCAATTGGTATAGATCAATGAGACTAATTAAGTCTATCATTGTTATTATCGAGGAATAGTTTCAACTCTTAGAACTAAAATAGAAATTTCAACAAAGAAATTAAAATATCAACTAAAAATGATAAAGTTAACTGTCACATACTTTTTTAAAGCAATTAAGTCACAGAAAATTCATTTTTTATAAATTAATACAACTTTGTAATAAATACACACTAAATCTTGGGACATTATTTTAATTCGCAGCGATATTATCATGATATGAAGTGGATCATTTATTCTATAGTCACAGTCTTTTGTTTTTTTATTTCTCATTTTGCTGCCGATTGAAACGATACCCTGGAATTTTCTGTGTACAAATATAGAAAATACAAATTATGTAATTTTTTATAAATCCTAACACAAAGAGTGCATTTTCTGAGGGAAGTAATCCTAAGGTGAAAATTTATTTCAAGAAGTATAAATTCTCTGATGTGCGTGCTCTGCAATTAAGTAGTCTAGAAAACCTGACACATCAGGAAGGCATTATTATTTACCATTATTTATTGCAAAAGTAATAAAAAATAAACGGGGCGTTTCCTTATTGTCAAGCAAAACTTATCGTCACGTTTATGACCTATATGTAGATCGACTTAGAAGGTTTGACGTCCTCTTAATATTCGTCCAACAAGAACCAGTTCTTCAACCAATTAAGGATGCTGTATTAAAAGAGAAGACTTACATATATTTTTTACAATTGTATAAAAATACTTCTTATCTAAAATACGAATTTTGTTCCTTTAATTTCAATAAAGATAATGCAGCTCTATATTTGTGATTCCGCATTATATTTATAAATTCCACTAAACTGTAAAACAAAACGTTTGTTAAAGAATGCTAAAAATGTGCATCTGGCGCTATTAAATCTTTAAGAGAGAAAAGAAATTTATCTTTTTCTCCTGTGGTTGTAACCTCCCTGTCATTTTTAGCACGTCCAAAAAATAAATCCTCGGAAGCGCCTCGTTATTTCTGGGCATGAATATACATACTCAATATGCATATATTCAAATACTTATATAAGTCTGTATATATACGTAAAAATAAACCAAATTATTGCAAAGGACTCGTCTTCAGTTTTCGCTTTATGTAGATACTAAGTAATCGCAACTTCAGTCAAAGGCAACAAGTGGGTCATCGATTTCCTTTATTTTTTGTTACTGTATAGCGTTTGGAGTACTAAATACTGATGCCAAAAGGTTTTGCAAAATTTTCAATCATTTGGCAGATATTATTAAATGAAAATTGGAGGTTTAAAAATTGGACCACATTTTAATAATTTTAATCTCGATTAATATTTATAGACCCAAAAAAATACTTCTGTACAAATATACTCGGGAAATGTTAAAATTTAAGAAAATTTAATAAAAAAAGATCGAAATATCAATTTTTATATTTTTTATTTAATAAACAACTTTTTATAGTTGATTTTCGACCAAAGGGGGATCGTGAAATTGTAAATTAAATAAATAAATATATTATTTAAAGTGTCATTTAGTCCGCAATGTAGTAAAAATATGTTTTGAATTTTAATTTTGAAAAAAAAATTCTCAAAATTTTCGGATGCGTCTCAGTGGCACAGCGCAAAATGGTTGAAACTGGGAATTTAAATTCCATAATCACCTACCGCCCTTAATTTTGAAGATTTTTTTTCAAAATGCTCAGAAGAATATTCTGAAGCGTAAGGAATCCGGTTTTTAATTTATTATTATGTTCAACAATACATAAAGAAATAAAGCGGATAAATTGGCCATTTCAACCGTATGATTTTTTATCTCTGCAAAAATTACTTAAATAAACTCTTTGTTTACCAGAAATGATAAAGAAAGACTTAAAAAACATAAATATTTTATTCAGCATTTTACTTGATTCTCATAAACAATTTATTTAAACAAGTACTCCAATGTATCAGCTTTTTGTCAAAAACCATTATTTTAACTTAAAAGCATTATATTTGATAACAAAAATGGTTACAAAATAATCATTTATAAACAATCTCTACAATTATAAACAATTTTTAGATCTATTATGGCCCATTGGCAGACAAATAGACATAACAGAAAAGTTAATTTTAGTATGAGATAATTTGATCAAAACGTGTTTTTTTCACGAATAACAATTTTATATTTCAATTATATTTAAATGTTTTTTGTTCAAAAAATTCACTTAAAAATACGTTTTACTGCAAAACTAATAGCACCACTCGATACTACAGAAAAAAATTTTTAGAGTTCATGTGTTGCATAATTTTTTTCTCAACCCAATTTTTTATATTGTATAAATAAATGCTGAAACGAATATCATATCGTGCGATTGTTTATTTATACTTTATAACAAATTTGGTAGAGAAAAAATTGCAAAACATGAACTTCATGTAATTTTTTCTATAGACTCGTATAGCGCTATTAGTTTTTCCGTAAATAGGATTTTAAGATATATTGTTTAAACAAAAATTCTTTAAATACTTTAAACATTTAAATATTTTAAATAATAATAATATTTTAAAAATTAAATATTTTTAATTATTTACAAATACTCTATAGTCGTTTAAATAATTTAAAAATTGTTATTTTCAACTGTATAGATTGTTTATAAATTATCATTTCATAATAATTTTTTGTTAATAAGTAACATTATAGTACTAGGTCACAATGATTTTAAGTCAAAATAATGGTTTTCGACAAAAAGCTGATTCATTGGAGTATTTGTTAAAATAATTTGTTTATAAGAATTAAATAAAATGCTAAATAAAATATTTGTTTCTTCATGAATTCTGGTGAACAAAGAGTTGATTTAAGAAATTTGTGCAGAGATAAAAAATTATATTGTTGACATGGCCAATTTGTCCGCTGTATGTTTGTGTATTGTTGAACATGAAAACAAATTAAAAAATGGATTCCTTACGTGTCTTAAGCATTTCATGCTGAGAATTTTGACAAAAAAATTTCGAAATCCATTGAAAATTAAGGACTGTAGATGATTATGAAATTTAAATTCCCAGTTTCAACCACTGTGCGCCGTGCCACTGGTACGCGACCGAAAAATGTTGAGAATTTTTTTCAAAATATCAAAAAACACATTTTTGCTACATTGCGGACTAAAGGATATTTTAAATAATATATTTATTTATTTAATTTACAATTTCACGATTCCAATTAGGCGAAAAACAACAATAAAAAGTTATTTATCAAATAAATAATATGAAAATTGATATTTCGATAATTTTTATATAATTTTCTTAAATTTCAACATTTTCGGGATATATTGGTGTAGAAGCATTTTTTTCGATCTATCAATATTAACCTAGATCAAAATTGTTAAAATGTGGCCCAATTATCAAAATCTTATCACATATAAAAATTTAAAATCCAAAGGGGGCATTTCTGAAAATAAGAAATTATAATGAAATTCGTACATGAAATATAAAAAGTGGATTTGAGGTTTGGAGTTTGATGAAAGAGAGCGCGAGCTTTTAAAAAGTTCAAAAGCGAATACTGTAACGCATACCATTTAGGAAAAACGAAATATTTAACTGTTGTAGATAATTTTCTCGAATATAAGTAAGGTGAAGTAATAAACTAAAAGTCTTATTGTTAATATTATTTTTTATTTTAATAAACACTTTTTAAATTACACAAATAGAAACAACGTGACTGTAGCACAATTTAAGATTCAACATTTACTAAAACTATTTACATAATTTACTATGCAATCTTTCAAATGTATTATAATCTATTTATTACATCCTATCACAGTCAAATTATAGTTTCCTGTACTTTTAGAGTAAGGTAGTCCTCGTTTCACAGTTTTTGCGGACTAAGTGTCACTAATTTATTATACAAACCTTTTACAATAAAAATTGAAAATACTTCCTCAATGAAATTTAACTACAGTTCCTTAAATTTTTATATTAAAATCTGAACAGCTTTTAAATCTGTTATTTGTTGTGGATTGGATTGGATTTTTGCAGACAAATCAGTCTACAGGTCACAATTTTTATTTGATTTAGACGTACATTTTTTAAAGGAGAAGCTGAATAGTAATCCCTCGAGGTCGATATTTGATTTTTTGCTTTTGCAAAATTCTATGTAAACAACAAAAGTAGAAACAAATGTTGTTTTCAGAAAAATCATTATTTTAACCCGAAAAAAATGATTTGTGTAAATTGAATTTCAAGTAAAATCATTACATTTGCAATTAAAGTAATAAATAATCAATTTTATAAGTAAATTAATTGTTATAAACAAGTTTTATAAAAAATTATTCTAATGTGCCATTTTAGCACAGAAAATTTTTTTTCTTCACTATAATTGCTAAAATTGATTATGAAAGTGTCATCTAGTAAGAAAACATTTTCAAAAATAATGAATCGTTGTTATAAACAAATTTTATTCTTAATTTTTATATTATTATATTTTATATTCTTATATTTACATTCTTATAAACAAATTTTATGAACAAATACTCAAATTTGATATTTTGAAACAGAAAAAAAGTATTTTCTGGCTTAAAATTACTGATATTTGTTATGAAACTGTCGGCCAGTAACAAAAAATTGTTAAAAATTAAGAATTGTTATTATTATAATTAAAACTTTATAAAGAAATAATTAAATGTTACATTTTCAAGCAGAAAAAGTAATTTAATTACTGTTATTCTTTATGAAAGTGTTCTTTGTTTTCTATATCTGTTACGATCTACTTTATTTAATGATAAAACGTATTGCAGTAAAAATATCATGAACAAATTCAGTTTTTATTAAAACAAAATATTTTATTGTCGATTAATTTTTGCAGCTAAAAATAAATCTGAACAATTTCAATCAGGATTCATAAAATAATACGCGGTCCTTAAAGAAGAGCATGAAAATTAAACGTTTATTTATTAATTTGTTTATAGCAATAACAATTCTTAATTTTAACAATGTTTCCTTCCTTGTTGATACTTTCGTAACAAATATAACTAATTTTAACCCTTAGTTGGCATCCGGGGTCACTGTGACCCCACGCATGACGTTACCTCAAGAATTCTTTTTCACTGAAGGTCAACCTTAGTCAAATTTTTTACGTATTAAACCATTTTTTTCGCAGAATAAATTATACTATAAGAAAGTTTAAATTTTGAACTTGAAAAAAGGTTTTAAAAGTTAGCCAGACCCCACATGCCAACTACATAATTCTTGGGAGGTGTGCCAACTAAGGGTTAATACAGAAAATATATTTTTTTTAATGTAAAATTTGCATATTTATTCATAAAATTTGTTTATAATAATAACAATTCTTAATTTTTGACAATGTTTTTTTAGTGGCTGATACTTTCATAACTAATCTTAGTAATTTTTAAGCCAGAAAATACTTTTTTTCTGTTTGAAAATGTCAATTTCGAGTATTTGGTTATGAAATTTGTTTATAAAAATAAAAATTCTTGATTTGTAACAATGTCTTGGTACTGGCTGACACTTTCATAACAAATCGTAGTAATCTTAAACGATAAAATACTTTTTTCGGTTTGAAAACATCGATTTCGAGTATTTGTTTATAAAAATGACATTTATTAATTTTTAACAATATTTTCTTACTAGCTGACATTTTCTTAACAAATATCAGTAATTTTAAGCCAGAAAATACTTTTTTCCCACTTGAAAATGTTAAATTTGAGTATATGTTTATAAAATTTGTTTATAACAATAACAATTCTTAATTTTTGACAATGCTTTATTACTAGATAACACTTTGATAATAAATTTTAGCAATTATAGTGAAGAAAAAAATTTTCCCGTGCTGAAATAGCACATTAGAATAATGTGCTATTGATAACTCCAAAACTGGTTTTTAACGTACAGGTGGGAATGGCATTTTTGTTGTCAAAATGCACTTTTCAGTTTTAATATCGGATTCACAAAAGAAAAAATTAATTTTTAAGCTTAATTTTATAGAATCTTGTATTAAACTACACGCTCAATATTTCTGTGTTTATCACTCAACTGTAACTACAATATTTTACTAGAAAAAAAAAGACGGACGGTAATGACTAAAATGACAAAAATCGAGCGACAGACTATAAGGTTTCTACAATATTATTTATTTGGCTTGTAAAATGTGCAGAAATTAAATTTATGTTCACCTAAAGTTTACAAACTTGATACGTTAAGCATTTTTTAGGTTACTGTCTAAAAAAAGGAGAAAATCAGAATCTTGAGGTGTTCTTATATTAAATTAAATTAAGTAGGAACAGAAATGAAAGAAAATAACTGACTATTTTGTAGAGGATGATAATAAGTATTTATTGAGTAAGATAAAAGAATCAGTAAGAGTTTCTAATTTAATGTTATATTACTGGGACTTCAAGTTTGCCTTCAATTTGACAATTGCCCATACATGACTCTTTCTTCTTTCCTCAAAAGAAAGTAATATTGATATCATTTTGTAATATTTTATTTCGCACAATTACGTTTGCCACTAATTTTCAACAAAGTGTCGTGGTTACGAAAAATATTATAATAGTAATTTAAAGTCCATTTGTATCTTTTAATGCATCACTAAGTATTACTGTGTCTTCGAAGGTGCGACCCGGAAAAGAGCTTGACGTGCAAAGTCTCACACATAATAGCGTGCGTTACCATTATTAGTTGCCGCTTGGCACATAAGAAGTCAGCTATTGGTCGATACCGGTGTTCGAAATAATATTTACGTACATGACGTGGCAATAATTCATCGACAAAAAGATCCGTATCGATGTGGAGCACTAAGTCAGTGGCGCGACGTAATAGGTTCATAAAGCAAAACTTACATGCAATGATTTTGTTACATACAGGGTGACTCGCGATTAACATAAAAATAAACATTTTATACAACTCCTTCAATAGTTTCTAATTCATTAAATAAAACTCATGAAGATTTTTTGTACAACCTTTGGCCTTCTTTCTTGCAATAATAAAATAATTATTTTATCACGAAAAATTCGGTGATAAAGTACATTACCGGTAAAAATTATGAGACCACTTAAATGCGGGGGCCTTTTTTTAAAAAAGAAAACACGTGACTGAAGTTTGATATCTCCGCAGAAAATAAAGAGTTTCGGTAAGAATAAAACAACAATTTTTTTAACCAACATTTACCCATGTCGAATACCAAAAATAATTTTAAATGATCCGTACACTTTTTTTGATGATATAAAAATGTTCGTGTTGATTTTCAGGAATTGTGAAAAAGGCATTTATTACACAAGTAATACACGACGTGTTTGAATCTGGCATAAAAGCTTGTGAATTTGGCTTCACTGGGGAAAAAATTTGCATTTAGCGCGGCTATTCAAGTGGTAGTTCCAAGACACCGTGTACACGCACAATGCGAATACAATGAGCTCCAGACTTGTTTATCGCGTGCCACGTGTAGCAGTACCGGTACCATTCCCCTAACACGGTAAAACTTGCCATTTAAGCCTCCCCCTTCTTCCCTTAAATCCCAAGCATTCAATAAACACCCACGGGGTTCGTTCAACGCGACACCGATTTTCTGCATGGCGCTAATTTACATTTACCGATTCCCTGGCTATACCTGCTGTTGTACCGGAAGCGATAAGTATGAAAGAAATAGGTACCAGGACAAAAGCATACAGATTCCGAGGGTATCCATTAGGGATGTTCGTAAACGTTCAAACGTACTAAAAGTCCATTCCACTCTTAGGTGCAGTTCACAATTTATGATTTAAAAATATTTGCTTCATTAGATAACATGAAGAAAAGAAAATAGCTTTACCATTTATTATAAATTGCCAAGGTGTACTCTGAACGTATTTTTCCTGGAACTTAGTAAATTTTACCATTTCACATTGTAACCTGTACATAGAAAATCGTGAACGCGGTTATTTTCTTAGTAAATTAACTTAGCTATTAACTATAGCTATTAACTTAGTAAATTTTACCATTTCGCATTGTAACCTGTACAAAGAAAATAGCCGCGTTCACGATTTTCTTTGTATAGGTTACAATGTGAAATAGTAAAATTTACTAAATTCCAGGAAAAATGCGTTCAGAGTGTATCTTCACTATTTACAGACCGAATCCATTTCAAATCATGCAGACCGGCGTACAGTAGGGCAAAAAAAGCGTCTGTGGACAAATCAATTTTCAGACTAAACTACTCATCCGATTTGGACGTTTTTTTAAAAATTAAAGTGTATTAAATTCCGCATCGTCACAACGGAGGATATTTTTGAAAAATTTTATCAAAATTTTTTATTTAATAGACAAAATGAAAAAAAATTTTTTTTGAATTTTCAAGACTGTCATTTAGTCAAAAAATTGTTTATTTTACTGAAAATGGTCCACGTTGAGGCAAAAACTCATTAAAAATTATGTACGGCAGTATCAATTTAATAAATCAAAAATTTAAATTGTTATAAACAAATTAGTGAACAAAAGTTATATCTTCTTTATTTGCCACATTTAAATGCACTAAACCAATATTTTGAGGAGAAAATGGAAATAAAATAATGTTGACTTAAAATTAGAAGACGTAAACATCAATAACTAAATAGTACGTGCTGTTTTACTTTACACTTAGGCATCAGTTGTTTATTGTTTAAACAAATTTAGTTAATAAATTAATTATTCTAGCATTTTTCGATATAAAAATTTTGTTTTTTCAGCAGAATAAAGTACAAACATCTCAGAAATAGTCTATTGCTATGATGATTCGCAGCTGAACAATAATTGACCATTATTTCATTTTCATTCACTTATTTGTTTATAACAAATTCAATAAAGTTTTAAACATTTGCGTTGTTATTGGATGTCTTTTTTAGGATAGTTGCTACATGTTTTCTAGGTATGTATTTTTGAATGGCTCCAAGTATTTGTTAAAAACCGGTAACTTCAAAAGTCAAATTTTTTTCATTTTTGATATTAAATAAAAATAAAATAAAAAATTTTTTCAAAAATCAGCCATAACAGTTCGATGTGGAATTTTATTAAGTTTCATTTTAAAAACAACAAAAATGTTCAATTCGGATAACAACAATTGTCTTCTGAAAATCAATTTGTCCACGGACATTTTTTTTGCCCCACTGTGCGGTGGCTGACATGTTTAGGATTGGCTTGAAAATGAAATATGTCTTTTTTTCTCGTGGGAAAAAAGGAGGCACGTGTTTTTCTAAATTAACATAGTGACATTTTAACATTTTTTACGAATATTTGAAAATTTTAAGGATAAAATTTAATTTTTGGAAATTTTACTTAAAAAACCTTGCCATTTTTGCAATTTTTGAGATATTAAGGTTTTTATTGTTTCAGTTCATACAATTTTTTGCACTATTTCAAAAGCCACAAAAGAATTTTAAAATAATAAAAAATGGTGAAGTTATTTCGATTTTTGGAAAAAATAAAAAAAGTTTTTTTACCACCTTTTTTCTCTAAAATTTTTTAGAATAATAGGTACTAATATAGTCTATTTACCATAAATTTTCCATTTGGTATTTTTCTGTTGTTCGGGAGAAAAAATTTAATTTAGATTTTTTTTCAAAACCTTGCCATTCCATTTTTTCAATTTTTTTAGATTTAAAGGCTTTTCTTGTTTCAGTTTGTCAATTTTTTGTTCAGTCTTTCGATACCGACGAGTAAAATCAAGAAAGAATAAAAAATGGTAAAAATATTTTAATTTCTTGAAAAATTAAAACACGAAATTTTATCAAAACCTTTTTATGCACTTTTCCAAAATTTTGACATTTTAATCTGTCCTCTGAAAAAACACTTTTCGAAGCCATGATAATCGTCTAAGACATTAAAAACTCTAAAGTGCAACAGGCACTACTGAATGTTACAACTAGAATTATATTCGACTTTTGACAGGATTATTTCAACGGTTAAGTCGAAACGTAAATAAATACTCTGAAG
>JBAGKK010502847.1:0-14643 GCA_037177015.1 Euceroptres primus | reverse complement strand
GTTTAGAGTCACTCGCTTTAGTGCCAAGGCCATTGAGGCAACCCCCGAAGCCGGCATTAAATCGGGCTTTCAGTGTACTTGCAGGAAACCGAGCAGAATGTTTCGAGTAATTTTATGGGTGGTTTCTCATAAAGTGCAATTGTACTTGAATGAAGTGAATTTCATATTTCAATTTACACCTTAAATATTAATTTAACTTATTTTACTTGCATCTACACTGAACAAAAATTTTTATACATTCAAACAAAATTTTTTTCAATCAGAAATATAACTGCATTGCCCAAAAGAAACATTTGATTCAAACAAATATTATTTGAATAAAAAAAATTTGCTTTAAATCAAAGAAACTTCTTCCTGATTATAAAAAAGTTCTTTTAATGTAAGTAAATTTTCATTTTGAATCAAGAGAAAGGGGTTAAAAACGACATTTTTAACTTGAAAATAAGTTTTGTCTGAGTTTACATGTAAAAAGCTTCAAATTGAGTCATATTCGAAATCAATTGATCAATCATAAAACCTTCCTACTTATTAGTCAAAAAACACTGAATTTCATAATTTTTCTTATTTTTCATAATTGATAACTAAAAGAAAAACTACCGTAGCGGTCACGAATATGACATCACCTGTTTTTTGTGAAATGCATAAGTTCTCCTAAATTTTATAATCTACGAGATAAAATTTGTTCCTCAGGATAATACGAAAGCTATCGAAATTCTGCGTTAAATAAGCCCAACGTGAAGTGATTTTGTCAATTCTGTAAGAAAATATTGCAAAAATAGCGTGCATTTTTTAATTTTTTAAAAAACTTTCAAGAACTCACGAAATAATTAACAATTTTTAATGTTTTTGTGCTTATTTTAATGATAAATCTTGATAGAATTTTATGAATGTATGACGAAAACTCTCCAATTTTTTCCTTTGATTCTGCCAAAGACTGAACTTGGCACAGAGAAGTGGTGAAATTTCAATAACGTATAATTATTTGTAAAAAAAAATATTAAAATTCGGTCTTATTACATTTTAATTTAAAAATTTTTAAATTTTATTAGAATACATGGAAATATTAATTTCTATATTTTATAAAATTAATTTTTCTGCGTACTCGTTTTATTTTAAATGTTACAACTTTTTGTTCCAAGTACAGTGTTTGACAGAATAAAGAGAAAAAATTGGAGCTTTCTCTTGATACATGCAAAAAATTTTATCGAGATTTATCTTTAAAATGAGCCGAAGGACATTAAAAAATGTTGATTATTTCGTAACTTATTGGAAGTTTTAGGGAAAATCGAAAAATGCACTATTTTTACAATATTTTCTTATAGATTCAACAGAATAATTTCACCTTGAACTTATTTAACGCGGAATTTTAATATATTTCGTCTCGTAGATTACAAAAATTAGGAGAATTTAAGCATCTCACTAAAAAGCGATGGTCTCATATTCGTGACCTGTACTGTCTAACGGGGCTGGCAGAAAATATCGAATTTTGACGAATCAGATCCTGACTATGGAAAAAAGTTGCCTTCTCTAATCAGGATGAATGTACGGTTTTTTTCTGTCAATGTTATAGCAAGCTACCATGAGCTTGAAATTTTTGATTTTAGAAATTTTTATATTTTTTTTACGCAGGTAAAAAATTCCACTTCTTACAAACCAAATTGTGGTATTATGGACACGAGAAAACAGATTTTGAACAAACATATTTAATTATATTTTCAAAAATTGCGATCATATAATTGATGATATTGTTTAAAAGAGAAAAGCTTATTTTTCATAAAAAATTTGAAATGTACAAAAATTATTTACTTAAAACATTTTATTTTCAATCAAACTTCCTTTCTTATCGCTTCATACCAAAATTTTAAAAATAATGCAATTTTAATGAATAATATTAATATTATTAATTAAAATTTATTTTTAAAATTTTGGTAAGAAGCGATAAGAAAGGAAGTATTAATAAATAAATTAATAAGTATTATTAATATTCTAAGTACCGGAAAAAAATTAAAATATTAAAAGAATAATAGCTTAATTTCTCGGGAAGAAGATTTTCTACAACTTGACCTCATCCAATTTTAAACAATAAATTTTTTAATGACTGAAATCCTTAAAAAATAATTTTGCAAACAAAAAATATATTATAAACAAATAACTATACTTAATACTAATCTATTATATTTAAAAATTGGATGAGGTCAAGTTTTAGAGAATCTTTTTTCCGAGAAAATAAGATATCATTAATTAAAATTATATCATTTTCAAAAATTTGGTAAGATGCGAAAAGAAAAAAATTTGATCGAAAAGAATTTTGTTAACAAATAATATTTGTATATATAAAATTTTTCCCTGTAAAGTAATCTTTTTTCTTTTAAACAATACCATCAATAATATTATTAAAGTTCTTAAAAGTATAATTAATTATGTTTTTCCGGAACCTACTTTTTCGTGCCCATAATACCTTAAAAACAAACTTTACATAAAAAGGTCCGCACAAACTGACAATTTCCTAAAATCCCATTTTTGGCTCTAGAAAGCCAAAAATTTTTCTTTCTGAGAACACAAATTATTGTGAATTATTTTTATGCAGGGATTAAGGTGATAATTAATAATAAATAAATAAAAATTGAAAAGAAATACGTCTGACCAATTTATAATTTTTTGAAAATTCTCAAAAAAATTACTCTTTACTGAAGGAATCTTTACTTTACTTTACGTACGCTTTACTTAAGCTGAAGGAATCTTTTCTTTGAAAAAAATTTGTTAATTGTTTAAATGAAATTTCATTAGCTCGGAATAGAAAATCTATCAAACTTACAAAAAATGTTTAGTTCTTTTGTTCAGTTCCTTAAGAAGCTCTAAAATCCCGAAATTTAATAATTAAAAGCAGAGAAAATTTTTTCCAGAGTACAATAAAAGTAATAACTCGATTCTTCACTTCAAGCTAATGAAATTTCACTTAAAAAATTAAATATTTTTAAAAAATAAAATTTCATTCAGCGATTTAAAAAAACTAATTTTTTTGCGAAGTTTCAAAAAATAACAACTTGGGCAAAATTTTGTCCATTGTTTATTTTTTTAAATAAACAAAAAATCTCTGCATAAAAAAAGATTCACTAGAATTTTTGCACTCATAGAAAAAGATTGACAAAATTTAAAAAAATTGTACACTCATTCTGAATAGGAAAGGCAACTTTTTTTCATAGTCGGGATTTGATTGGACAAAATTAGATAACTGTGACCCACCCTACTGTATAAGATAGAGTATTTTATTTTTAATTGCACCTCTACATCCCTATTTAATATATAATGATTTTGAGAAACTTAGAAATTTAAAAGTAGACTTTTTTCCTTTCATTTTTCACCCTTTTATTATATTTCTCTGACACGGCAAAATGAAAGAAAATTGTAATGCTTTAAAATTTCAAATGAATTGTACCTTTATAAATTAAAACGACTTTCTGTTATATTTCTGGTTGGATCCGTGACTTCCTAATTTTGCAGCACATTTTGCTCAGCTGCGTTTCATCAAACTGCAAAAGCCGAAAAGTCGAACGGTTGATTTACAGTAGCCAGCCTGCCAAAATGTAAAACTGTGAACGTAAAGTCGTAAAGGCCAAGTTATAAGAATACGGAAGCTACATACCACACAAAAAGTGATGGATCGAGTTACCGCAGTTTCGTCAAAACATTTTCCGAATCTCTCTTCCAAAGCCTCTTTGAGGCTTCTTCGTTAGCAGCTCAATACCAGCCCTAAATTATACAGTTAAGTCCCGGTTTGGTGCGGACATGGCCCTTGTACCGGCGGTTACTTCCTCGTAAACCGAATCGGTGCGAGAATTATCCCCGAGGTTGTAAAATTCGTGATTTACGAACGGATTGCTGCGAAAGAAAAAAAAAGGAATTTAAAAGCGGAAGGAAAGACAAAAAATGTCACCCAGATGGGACACCGCACTCTCAGCTCTGTCCTACATCCTGTTATAAAATGAGAAAAAAAAATACGAAACCTTCGACTTATTTTATGGCAAAGAACAAACGTCGATATTCTTCCTTCTCACTCTTACACTTACAGTTAACAGTTACACTGGTCTGGTGACTCGTAACAAGAAACATGAAATTTACTTTACTTTGTATGCATCGAACAAAATGTTTCCCTCGTTTATACTGTTTATAGCTTAACTTTGTGGCCATTTTATGTTCCATTCATGCATTTAAATTTTAAGCACAATAAATTTCTATATTGTGAATTTATACCCGGAATCATCGAATTGTAAAAATGGTTTTTATCATATAAAGTTTTATGGTGAGAAGTGTTGTTCAACATGTATTTCGTATTTGTTTAAAGCCATTTCTGAATAGAGAGAATATCTTTTTCCCCATGAAAAAAGAGACAAGCGATAAAAAAAAATTTAGTCAGGCAACTCTGAGAAAAGGATTTATTTTATTCAATGAAAAATGGATCAAACAAAAAAATTTACATGGTTTAAAGAATTTTTTATTTAAATTAGACAAATTTTTTTTGCATCAAACAAAAATTATTTTAAACACATTAACTTAAAATGAATAAACTTTTGTTTGAATGTATAACAAATTAAAGAATCCAATTTTTTACTTTATTTATACATATTTGATTCAAATAAATGATTTCTTTGATTTAAATAAATTTTTTATTCAAACAAACTTTGTTAAATTTAAATAAGAAATTTATTTAAATCAAACAGAGTGTATTCAAATAAATTGTTTTCTCAGAGAATGATTAAACTTATATCTTAAAACTATTTACAGAAGTTGTATAAACTACAAAATCGTGGAAAATAGTTTTGTGATTTTTTATATTTCAAGATTGGGTAAGATGAAATCGTGAAAAATAGGATTGTGATTTTTTATATTTCAAGACTGGGTAAGCATGGTTGGTCTGCCCTAGTAGAAATTTTTTACAAAAGTTATAAAAATATTTTGAAAAATTAGAAAATAAATTTAGAAAATATTAGAAAATTAATTAGAAAATGGCTGAATCAATTTCGACGGTTCTAATATATATTGTACAAGATGTCACAGCGGTTCTAAAAAAAATGGAGAGTCAATTCTGGCCATTTTTCCATAACAAATATTAACTTTTTTGCGGAATTAACTAAAAAACCAAATATATATGTGTGTTGATGAAAGGTGTGATGGGTTCTTGGTTTTTGGGTTATTGGGTTATCAAATTATCTATTTATAGAATATCGTATCTCAACACTTTTTCTTAATTAGAAAACTATGGCAAGAACGAATAAGTGGCAAGACATTTCTTGTTGATTCCGTAAAAAAAGTAATATTTATTATGAATAAAGGGTCAAACTGTGAATTTGTTTATAAATATTGTTTAAATAATCAACAGTTTTTGTTAATTGGAAAAGAAGGAGTCATTGGTAAGACATTTCTAGTTTATTCCACGAAAAAAATAAGCCTATTCATACAGAAGTGGCGAAAATGTACATTTGTTTATAAAAATTGTTTAAATAATTAACTGTTCTTGTCCAATCGCAAAGTATCTTAGCAAAGAGTCATTGTCAATAAATTTTCAGTTGATTTCGCTAAGAAAATGGAGCCTACTTTTGGAAAAATTGTCAAAATGTGCATTTATTTAGAAAAATTGTTTAAATAATTAATATTTGTTATAAATTTAAACAAAATTACAGCTAGGAGTTACTGGTAATACACTTTTAGTTGGTTCTGCAAAAAATTGGGCCTATTCGTGGAATAATATTGAAAATGTGAATCTGTTTATAAATATTGTTTAAATAATTAACAGCTGTTGTTAATTTGAAAGAAATTACAGCAAGGAGTATTTGGCAAGACAGCTTTGGTTGATTCTGCAAAAAAAGTTGAGCCTATTCATTGTGACATACGAAAACTGTGTATTTGTTTATAAAAATTGTTTAAATAATTGTCAAACAGCAGCTTTTCTTAACTAATCGCAATTAGGCATTAATTTCTCTAATATTTTATATAAAAGCTGTGAATTTCAAACAACTAATCATTGCGAATTACGCGAAAATGGCTTTTTTAAATTAATTTGTTTAAAATATTATAAACATTTTTTTTATTCCTCCAACCTACCATAAATTGTTGGTTGATAGTTATTACATTGACTTAACTTAAGCTCTTTTTTTAGTCAATTTGAAGATCTTAAAAAAAAAGGTACATCCGGGTACATCTGAAAAGTTAGAAAAAAAGTATTGTTTATTTTGCTGTTAAATAAAAAATTTTTGTTTGCCCAAAGTGAATTTTCTGCACCAACTCGTTATACCTTAAAGCCTTACGGTCATTTAAATAAAAAACATCAAAATCCATTGAAAATTGGCTTGTAGACAGACTATGCAAAAATTTTTTTTGAAGTTGGCACTTGGGGTAAATTAGTCTTATAAAATATAAATGGTAGGAACTTACCACCCAAATATGAACCAAATATTTGCTAGGGCAGACCAACCATGCTTACCCAGCTATGACCTTTCTTCCGAACTCTAAGGATTTCAAGATCAAGATCTCAAGATTTTTTTTGTGAACCTTTTTTTTTACTTTTTCCAATATTCTTCTTAAAGGCACATTCATAAAAAACAGTTCCCCATTTTGGACAATTTGAACTTCTAATTTTAATTTTCCCTTACAACCAAATTTTTAAAAACAGAATCTAATAAACAAAATCTACAAAACATAATTTTACAATGAATCTTGTTAAGAGGAAGTTAAGAACACAAATTGTTGCTAAATTGCCTAAGAAAGGATAATCATTATTTACCCAGACATAAATCTCAAAACCACAGATTGAATTGTACAATTTGCGGTTCAAGTGAAGGACAAATTTCACTCAGACGAAAATCGACCATAAAAGCTTGGCATCTTCAGCTTGTTGCACTCCCCGCAGTTTCCAGGTCCTGGGCCCAAAGCAAGCCCCTTCATTTCGAAAAATTGTAAACTTTGACCACACTTTCGACTCCTGTCGTGGGTATTTATATACGGTTGGGTCTTTCATGAGCGACATCTCTGCCGTGGTGTCCGGAAAGGTCATAAATTCCAAGTTTTGAAATTTGTCAAACCAAGCGCGATACATTTGGCTTACCTGAAAAGTCCCGAAGAACGATCAGTCGAAACTCAATGGCGATTTCGGGCTTCTCTGGTTACCACCTGTCCCCCCGGGGGAATCGTTTGGAAAACCTTCTATTTATCCCCCTCCCCCCGATCCTCTGATCTTCGATTTTTTATTCTTCTGGTGACCGTGACTGTGCAAGATCCCAGTTAATGCCACTGGGTCCATCACAATAAAAATTTGTCTCCGACGTATTTGACGCGAAAACTACCGTTCAAAAGGAGGCATGGAGACGAGAGGGATCAGAAATTTTCTGCTTTGTTAGGTCTTCGTTCAAGCCGACGGGATTTTAGACTTTTTCACGCCGTTCGATAGCCAGAAGGTGCTAGGAATGTTTTCATAGGGCTAATAATCCTGTCGTCGATTCTTCAGGGATGCTGTTAGATGTTAGAAAATGTAACAAACATGGGATTTTATCCGGACAATTATTAGGATTTAGTATCTTTTCAAATCTACTGAGCTGGGATTACAATAATCCCTGAAAGTTATTTTAATAACTTTCGTTCAAGCGTTTCAACTGAAACGCTTTTTCAAACATTTATTACCACGTTTTTATTTTTATCCAGCATCTGTGTCTTGAAAATATTTGATCAGACTTGAAAATTGTGATAGACTAAATAGACTATTACAATCTTTAAAAAAGTTTAGTTTATTGATCAGAATAGGAAAAATATTTGTTTACATACAAAAATAGGTTTTCATGACTTTTGGTAGATTTAAAAAAAATTTAAACATATCTTTCGTTAAGGGAAACAAGTTTAAGTTGAAAACTTCAAAAAAGTTATTTAACAAGTTATTTGTTAAATATCAAAGATAGAATTTTATCCAGACATTTATTGGGATTTAGTATATTTTCAGATCGACTGAGTTCAATAATATAATAATCCCTGAAAGTTATTTTAATAAGAATTTTTATTATCTTTTTACTGTAACGCGTTTTTAAACATTTTATTATTATGTTTTTATTTTTATTTAGCGTCTGTGACTTGAAAATACTTGATCAGACTTGAAAATTTTAATAGATCCTATTACAATTTTCAAGTCTATTAACAGGGTGTCTACCCACCCTGGAAAATCTGGAAAACCTGGAATTGTCAGGGAATTTTTTTATACCTGGAAAAACCTGGAAATGTCAGAAAAATTTGTTTCAAAGTCAGGGAATTTTTTTGAGCGTGTACTGAAATTTTTTTTAATTGTAACAAAATTAAATAACGATATTTACAAGGACTGGAAATCATTCATAATAAACTCGTGACATTATATACTTATTCCGATTTGAATTGAACGCGGAAGGAAAAAAAAACGAAAAGTTTTGGAGATAAAAGAACTTGAAGGGAACAAGCACAAAATTGAATTGTATTGAAAATTGAACTAAAAATTCTGGAACAAGCATAAAAAAGCCATCGCACTCGAAGAAAAAATTGCAGAAATAAAAAATTAACCAGAACAGAATCTATTTAAGAAAATATTTAAATGTTTTATTCCTAACGTTATTTCTTTATAAACGTTGTTTTGTTCGTAAACGAAGAGTTATTTAATTTGACTGTGTTTTGTATTCTCTGTTGCATGTTCAATTGTTCATGAAGATTTTGTCACAAAACACCATAAGTACTCTTAGAGTATAATAAATTAAATAAACATTATTTTGAAATACATCTGCTATTTCACTGTTGTATCATCCTTCATATTTTTTTCTAAATTTAATAAATTTAAATAATTACAATTGAAACATTCACATGTGGATAACAAATAGGGTTACTCAATTATTTATTAGATAATACTTTAATGGGGAGCGGGAGTTTTATAAAATTCTGTATTCCATACTTGAATGGCCAAAAAATGATACGTGGAAAAATCTAGAAATACTTGGAAAAAACCTGGAAAAGTCGAGAAATTTTTTTCAGGATTTGAGTAGACACCCTGATTAAATAGAAGATTACAATTTCAAAAAAAAAAGTTTAGGTTATTGATCAGGATAGGTATAATATTTTTTTATGTACAAAAATAGGTTTCCATAACTAGTGGTAGATTTTTTAAAACGATATCTTCCTCTAATAGAAACGAGTTGAAGTTGAAAACTTCAAAAAAGTGTTTTTTTTTAATATACCTATTATGATTCTAGAAGAAAATTTTAAATTATTTTAATTAATCGTTTATAATATTGCATGTTAATTTTGGCTTTAGGGTCAGAATAAATCATTCAATTAATTTTTAATTGAACTAAACGTTTCGGCGCGCAATGGTGGCCTTCATCAGTAGTTATTGTTTATTCTCGAAAAAACATTTCCAAAATTTTTTTTATCAAGGACGCAGTGTACGAATGTAGTTTAAAATAAGAAATTATTAATTTAGTATAATACAGTCTTAAGTAATTTTGTAGAGTGTGCTCTATGATGTAGAGGAAATAATAAATAAAAGTTTTTTATTGTCCTTACAATAATTGGACAAACTTATTTGATTGAAGGATTGAAGGAATTAACAAATTTTTTCGTTTGTTGTAATATAATATTAGAATTTTCAAATTTAGTTTAGTGCAGTCTTAAATATCTTTGGTAATGTTTGCACAAAACTAAAAATGAGTGTTGACCTTACAATAATTGGGTAATATAATATAAAGGTACAGTCTTAAGTAATAAAAACTTTATTATAATATAAATACACTCTTAAGTAATAAAAACTTTGGTAACTTTAATACAGTTCGCAGAAATGGAAAAATGTATCGATTATTTTCATCAGAGGTCAATATAATTCCCCACTGAGTGTTTTAATTAAATTTGAGAAATATTTATACATTTTACATTTCACGACATTCAAAACTTAAAAGAAAATACGTAAAATAACATATAATTTGAGTAAATTTCACTTAAAAAGTTGGTAACTTATATTTAGCATAAAATATGTTAGCTTTTAATGTATAATTTTTTTAAAATGTATTTTTAAAATGTAACTGTTAGAAATTTCCATTTTCATTTTCAGATACATGTGACTGAAGTTTTATGCACTTACCGTAACTGAAATTTCAGTTACAATTTCGTAAATTTCAGTTTCATTTACATTTTTGTAAATTCAGAAAAAATATAGGAATATTTTCCTAAATATAAATTAAGTTATTTTAACGAAATATTTATTATTTAACGAAATAACTTAATTTTACGATACTTGTAACTGAAAATTCAGAAAGTTGTAACTGAAAATTCTGAAACTTGTAACTTAAAATTCCGAAACTGTATCAAACAAAATTTTGCGTACAGGTAAGTGAAATTGTATGCAGTTATTTGTAAGTGAAAATTTAGTTACCTTTTCTGATTTTCATAAATTTAAGATACTTTTTCATCAATTCCAGTTACAATTTTGTAAATTTAATATAAATTTGGCAAAATTCAGTTACCGTAACTGAAAATAGAAAAAATTCATGCAAATTCAGTTACCGTAACTGAAATTTTGGAAAAAATTAATGCAAATTCAGTTACCGTAACTGAAATTTTAGAAAAAATTCATGCAAATTCAGTTACAGCTTGATAATTTTCAAGTACGGTTTCTGAAAAGTTTTAAATTTCAAAAAAATTTCTATCACCTTCGTAAACTAAAAATTCTGGAAATTTACGAATATTTCTAACAGTGTAGCGTGTAGCCAAATCTCAAAACTTCATTGAAACATAGTGCCACTCTTATTTAAAGAACGAATCTGATATCACAATTTTCAAAAAAAAAAGAACTTGAGACTTTTTATCCGTTTTGTTTACCTCTGAAATCGATTTTTATATTCAAAATATTGATTTTAAGTAATTTTATTATTCGCCTCATCGAAATTTTTATAAAATCAAATTTTATATTTAAATAATTAACTTGTACGGAAATACAGATACAGAGTCATAATACATCGAAAAAATCATTTTCTTCGAAGTTTTCAAGTTCAACTCGTTCCTGCCAACTGAAGATATCATTTCCAAAATATATTAACAATATAGAAACCTATTTTTATATGTAAAAAATATCCTGATTCCCTGATCCTATCCAGATCCAAAAAGCAAAAAATTTCTTTTCTCGGCTCACTATATTATATAATTATATTCCAATTCTTACTCTTAAATATTATTTTCCCACCAAACTTTTTAGCATTCTCAAGCTTGTATCTAATGGCATCTTTATTCTTAACAACATTTTTCGTTGTCACTTTTTCTCTGTAACTCGAAACCAAGACTAAGGGCCAATCTCACAGAAAATCGAAACTCTCATAATCCCAAGTTCGAGGGATTATTTTTGATAAACAAAGCTCTTACACGAATGAAATTCGAGGATTTCTCACGTGAGAGATTCCAGAGCACGATAGTTTTGTAAAAAAAAACATCAAAATGTAATATGTGAGACAAACTGTCCCGGATTAGCTCCTAGGAAAACATGTCTTCTGGCACCTATCTCTCCTCGCCAAACGAAATTTAGTCCCCAGGGGATATAACAAAGCAGAAAATTTTAAGCCGCAAATAAGAACTCTCGCTCCTCTCCAAACAGCCAGGAACAATAGTGCCGCTGCAATGCGGGAGATATAGCAAAATCTATGTGGTTTGACGCTTCTGATGGTTTCTTTGGGAATAAAAGAATTTTCGAAAAGATAGATCGTTTTTCCAAATTGTAAGACGTAATTGAATAGGCTCCTCAATTTGACTCCGCCTCTTTAGTTACGCTCTTTCAATAGAAAGTGACTGGCATTTGTTTATTTAAAAAAGTCTAATTCATTGTTTTCATCTGAAAACAAAAAAAAAGAATTTTTGGCACTTTCAAACAATTGTAAATAAATTATTTACAATGGAAAGTAAGTAATAACTTAAGAAATAACCTGTTGGTTAATTTTTCTGTCAGTGAGAAATATTGTAAGTTATTTTTAAAATCATCAGTAGGTAACATAAAAATTAATCACTATTTTAAAATGAGTTCAGAGTTTAACGTTGAAATGCAATCAACTCTGCTGTCCTAATAGAAACTAGATGGAAATTAAATTTTTATGAGGGACACGAAAGTGATCTCTGGGGAACTCCCCACATGCTGCAGCAATGTCTGAGCTTTAAATAATTTACTCGAATCACGTGGCGACATGTGTACAGCCTTTTCAAGCTGCAACCATTGTATTCTTGGTTTTACTCACAGTATCAATAAATATTTCATCTCTGTAGATGTAAAATGAACCAGCGCCTGGGATCAGAGGCGATATTAATTCCCTAGAGATTTCTTCCGAGCATCAATATATAATTATGGTTTCTAACGAAATTCAGAAAAGCCAATAATGAACCCTTATTATGTCCATGTATGTTCATTCAAATTTGCTCTCTTTTCCAAGGACCAATCAATCTCTTATTCATAATGCATATGTGACGAGTGAGGAATAAATAATTCATCTTCGAATTTTAAATATGTTTATTAACATAACTGCTTAAATATTTATTAAGCAAAAAATGCTACATAAGTGTTCAATATTTTTACAAAAAAAAAAAATTTTTAGGAAGTATTAGATTGAAATAGGTCTAAAAAAGAGGAAAATATTGAGGAGAATAAAGTATCAATTAAAATCCATGTTCTAAAAAGTATTTAAATTCTTGATTCCAGCAGAGAGTCTTTTATATTTCAGAATGTATTTTTGTTCTTTTTTATTGATAATTGATATTAAATCGAATTACCAATTTCAATATTTTCTATTTCATTAATTAAACAGGTTAGAAAATAAAATATGAAGTGGAAAAAATAAAAACATAAAAGAAATAGAAAGCAGTTTATTGATTAATGTAATTGGAGATAAATCCTACGAGATCAGAGGAGTGAAATAAAAATGTCAAAAAATATCAAACATATGTTTTCTATTTTTTATTTGCTGGAGTTAAAAGTGTATTAAAAATCATGTAGACATTAATAAATTTAAAAAGAAAAAAAGGAACAAAATATGAAATTTAAAAGGTGGTTTAATTTCATTTCAACAATCACTTACCTTAGATAAGCTGCAATAGATTAAAAGAAGCTTCAGAATATGCAATATAGCCACTTTTTTTCTAAAATGTTAACTTTACACTCCATTAACTTTTAACTTAACAAAATCAACACATAGTTAACATATTATGCATAATATGGATACTAAAGTAGGTCGAAAAAAAATTGTTATTTTAAGGGTATTTGATACATAATGATTTCACGAATTACCGACTGATTTTTTGTTTATATTTAGCGGGTTTCTTAAGAGAAGAATGCAAATATTATGCTGAAAGATGAGGAAATAATAACGAATATATAAAGAAATCGATGTCTGGTGCGTTTCAATTTTTATTTTAAAAAAAAACTATTTTTGAAATTTTTTTTTCGAAAAAAAAACTGAAACGTCCCAAACATCTATGCCTAAATATATTCTTTATTATTTTCCAAAATTTCAGCATTATATTTGCATTGTTCTCTTAATAAACCTGCTGAATGTAAATAAAAAATTTTTCGGTAATTCGTAACGTCATTATGTATCACATACCCTTAACACAGACATAATATAAGATAGAAAGGAATTTTTTCTTTTTGAAACATAATTTTGCAATACTGAAAGTCTAGAAACATGTAAAATAAAATATAAAACATTTTCTTTTTCAAAAAAACTTGTTTAAAAAAACTTTCGTTGTTATATAATACCAATACTGTGAAAAATTAAGACGCAATTATAAACTTTTAATACATTTATCTAAAAATATGATTAATAATAACCGAAGTATAATGACATAGTCCTTTTAAAACTCCTGAAATTCAATGAATTTCAATGAAATTAACATGTCAAAATTTTTTGAATATTATTCAGAACTGCATCTTTATAAAAACTAACAATAATAAATATGTAAATAGACCAAATTCTCAATTTACCACCTCAATTCCTCTTCTCCACTAAATGACTTTTAAACTCATCTAATCCTCCCTTTCCTCGAATTTCAGAACAAGAAAGGACCAACCAATCAGCAAACCACAAATTTCCTAATACCCGTTCCAAAATAATGAGATTTCTTATAATTATCTTCCAAATTATTGCTTTCCACAAATCCTAAGGTCAAAACCTGAAGGATTGAAATAATCAAGAAACCACAAGTCACAAATCCTCCAATCCCATTTCTATAATTCCAAATTCATACAAGAGTAAATTCAGAATTTCAAAGCGTTGCAGAATAATTTTTTTAACAAACAGAAACAATTGAAAATGCATACACAGGACAAATATTTATTTGTTTTTGGATAAAAGACTTGCAGATCAAATTGATTCATTTTTTGGATCATTTTGATTCTTCCCGATTTATTCATTATTCCTTTATGAATCTGTATTTGGGGGAAGGTTACCGAAGTGAACATTTTGGCTATATTTTAGTTTCCCAATTTCTAAACAAAGGCACCTAAAATTTTGAAACTTTACCAAAAATAATTTTAAAAATTAATTATTTATTTATTTATTTATTTGAGAAATCCACGGGCAAAGCCCTTTATTACAAAAAAAGTCTTAAACTCTAACTAAA
>JBAGKK010502836.1:0-14644 GCA_037177015.1 Euceroptres primus | reverse complement strand
TATGTATGTATGTATGTATGTATGTATGTATGTATGTATATAATTATATATACCGTGAGCACGCGCGCTCACAAAATAGGTTTGAAAAATTTTCTTGTCTGCAGAGTTTCAAAATTCTTTTTTTTTTGTTTCAATTTTTTTTATGTTTCTGGAGGTCAGAACAGTTTTCTCAGTTTTTTTTACACATTTTAATAATTTATTCATAGAAAAAACAAAGTGTTTTTTCCCCCGGATTTCGGTGTGATATTTACCTGCAACAAAAATTAACTTCACAGGGTAAATTGGCCCAAATATCGGTTAAATTTTCTCTTGTTTTTCCATGACAACACATGTATTTTGAAAGTCGTGAAGTTGTTCAAATAAAAATTTACCCCTCTGAAAAATTACCTGTAATAAATTTTATCCTTAGTTTTTTCGGTGTTCCCAAGCAGATAATTACTGTTTTATCGATCCCTGTAATTTTAAAAAAATGCCTAACACCTGTAGAAATAACAGGAGAATTTTTTCGGGTTTGTGAGAACTTTCTAGTAATAAAAATGTACTGAAAAAAATAAAGACTTCCGAGGAATTGAAATTGGAAACACAGCAAATTTTTAAAATTATAAATTTTCTATTTAATGAAATTTTTTTTTAAAATCAGTTTAGATGTAATTTGGAACATGCATAGGCTTTTTAATGATAGAAATACGTTAGAAAGAAAATCAAACCCGCGGAATCAAAATTGGCAACGCAGCAACTTGTCAAAATATCTAAAAAAATTTTCACAATATTTTAAAAATTTGCTGTGTCGCTAATTTTGATACCCAAATGCGTTGATTTTTTTAACGTATTTCTATAATTAAAAAGCCTACACATGCTCCAAATGATATCTAAGCTCACGATAAAAAACAATTTCATTAAATAGAAAATTCATAATTTTAAAAATTTGCTGTTTCAAGTTTAATTAATGCTGTTTATTTAAGTAAATTTAATAAAAAGTAATTTTAAGTAAATTTAAGTAAATTAATGCTGTTGCAATTTTAATTCCTCGGAAGTCTTGATTTTTTTTCTAGCACATTTTTATCACTAGAAAGTTCTTACAGACCCGAAAAAATTCTCCTATTATTTCCACAGGTGTTAGACATTTTTAAAAATTACAGGGGTTTACTAAACAGTAATTATCTCCTTGGGAATAAATTATTAAAATATGTAAAAAATTGGAAAGACTTTTCTCACCTCAAGAAATATAAAAAAAATTAAAATAAAAAAATTTGAAACCCCTAAAGACAAGTTTTTTAAACATATTTTGTGAGCGTGCATACTGAAGATATATATTAGGGTGGATCGAAAAAAAAATTAACAATTAAAAACAGCTTAGCACTGAAAAGGTTCAACTTGAGTCCCTTATAACTTGTGTAAAACTAAAATATATCGATCAATATCCTGTGGTTTCCCGAGGCTAAAATAAGTTTTAAAAATTCGTTATTCTTAGAGGTTTGGAAAAATCGTTAACATTAATTTTTTCCATAATCTACATAATATGTCAAATTTTCAATAATCTTGCGAGAATTTAATAGTTTGAGTTTTTGTAGGCGGAAATCTCATTTTTATAAACCTGAAAAAAATCCTGAATTGAAAGTTCACTACCGCCAGTAATTATTACCGTATGCCTGTAATTACTCGTATGCCTGTTTTTTCATCAGGTGCTAAAGTGCATTAATTTTTGTAATATTAGATAAAAAATTTTTTCACTGTGATTGGACTAACGCTAATAAAACTCCAAAGCTGTTAAAAATTATGCGTCAAACAAGCCCAAGTTCAAAGCAATACGTCAATTCAATAAAAAGATATTGCAAAAAAATATTAAATTTCAATTTTTTTGAAAAATGCCAATAACGCTGAAAATATTTAATATTTTTTTAAGTTCTTGGGCTCATTTTAAAGATAAATTGCCGTAGAATTTCGATGGAATATTAATATATTTCTGGAATTTTCTTCTTCAGAGGCTGTCAAAGGCTGAAATTGAAACAAAAAAGTCATAAAAATTGAAAAATGTATGATTACTTAGAAGAATTTTTAAAAAATTAATATATATTATATTTTTAAGAAATTCGTGAAATTTATAAAGATATATTTTCTAGTAAATTCAAAAACAAATTTATAATTAATCATACATTTTTCAATATGACGTTTCTTTGCAGTATGTTTTTATAGAATTGACTTGTTGCCTGGAACTTGTGTTTATTTGACATATAATTTTATTAGCTTTCGTCCAATTACAATGAACACTTTTTTATTTATTATTAGAAAAATTAATACACTTTGATACCTGATGAAAAAACAGGTGCACAGTGGGTCCAGAAACATGCCCATAAACAAATTAATTTGCATCCTATAATTTTTATCCGCTTTAAAATTTATTTTTTTGTTAATGAAAGATAATAAAATTGCGCGTGAAACTTCCGTTTTTGTTTTTAGAAACTAATTGTTATTTTTTAATTTTTTAAGCGAAATGAAAAAAGCATTTTTTCTTTTTAGACGAGCACCGTTTTTTTATGAAATATTTATGTTCAATCCAAAATGCCTTATATCAGTGACGAAACTATCTAAAAATATTGTTAAGTGATGGTTTAAGGTTTAAAGATTCATTGCATTTGTTATAAACAAATAAGTGGATGAAAATGCTTTCGTAGGTATTAGCTATGAGTGTTTGGTCAATTAGTTTTTACCAAATTCCAAACATTTATAAGGAAAAAGAATTTTTCAATAGAACAAATGAAAATCAATTAATAATTTGTTATGTTATAAATAAATTTTATAAATAATTTCTCTCAGAAGTCAATTAAAATGAGAATAAGCACAGTAAAAATTGGAGGTTTTTTTGTTGCAGTTCTAATTTTATATAGGGAAATCACATAGAACATGGCGCCATCTATGAGGGTTCCTTTTTGTTGCAGCTCCCTTGGAACCAAAAATTGCTTCTGATAGTAACTTCAGTTTTCTCTGTGAGGCTATTTCTTCACGATATCCACCACTATCAATAGGCAATGAACCTTATTTATCATATTTGTTCATTACGTTACAATTAAAAATTGTTTGAACAAGCTTAATTAAAAAATTCACTATTTGTCTATTTTTCGACTTACAAACCTCGTTCTTTCAACATAATCGCCTGTAAGTAATGAATTTTAAAACTTTTCTAGGAAACTTGGACAATTATATATAATTATGATTGTTAATAATAATCTTATAAGCAATTTTTTTCTTCTATGCTTTCATAAACTAAAAATTAAGCTTTTGTTTTTGGAAAAAAACTTTAAATTACTTAGTCACGACTTTCTGCTATCTCATTGCATTTTAAAAAAAAATTATTTATTGTTTATAAAAAATTCAATCAACTAATGTATCACCGTTGCTTCCAGAAGCAAAAGCTCTGCTTCTTAATTCTTGCGGGTGAGATGTGTATTTGCAGAATTAAAACAGTCATTCAATATGAAGCATTTTGAAAAACTGGAGTTCATATGCCAAAATTTATCAAACGGAGCATTAGTTGATCAAATTTGTTATAAACAATAACAAATTTTTTTTACAAATGAAATGTGATAGTAAAAAGTCATGACTAAGTAACTTAAAGTTTTTTTCCAAGAATAATAGCAGAATTTTTAGTTTTTTATTTTTTTCCAAGAACAACAGCAGAATTTTTAGTTTATGAAAACATAAGAGTAAGAAAATTTATAAGGTTATTAATAACAATAATAATTATACATAATTGTCCAACTTTCTTAGGAAAGTTTGAAAATTAATTACTTGCAGGCGATTATGCTGAAAGAACGAGGTCTGTAAGTCGAAAAATAAACAAACAGTGCATTTGTTAATTAGATTTGTTTAAACAATTTTTAATTGTACCGTGATGAACAAATATGATAAACAAGGTTCATTGACTATTGATAATGGTGGATATCGTGAAGAAACAGCCTTACTCTCATTATAAATGACTTAAGGGAGCAATTATATATTTATTTCTTTATATGCAGAGATCACTGCTTTGAAAGCATTGAAACTGTGTCAAATTTCAAATATAAGCTTCACTATAAAAGCATTTATTTTCAATGAATAATTTCTCACATATAAACAACTTAAATTCCCATTTGAATTACTTAAAAAGTGTGGAGAACACCATGAAGCTACTCCTAATCCCATAAAACTATGTTAAACAGGTATTACACACGTCTGTTGTACCAGACAATCATAAATAATAGTGATTGTGTATCGGTCTAAGCATCACATGGAAGCGCTGGTTTTCGTTAGTCAGTGTATGTTCATGTGAGAGAATATGGGTTCTGTAACGTGATCGTAACTCTGTAATATATCTATATAGCATATAGTAATGTCAGTTGGCTTCACTGCTGAGCCATGGCATAATGGACCATTGTTAATATGTTAATGCTACCTTCGAAGGCTGCGGTCTAAAACCCCAAAACCATCTCTTATTCCTTTTACTTCTTTCTTTTTCTTATTCTTATTCTCACCCCAACTCCATCTCCCCAGTCATACGAATCATTAGGTAATGAATGCACAGCCTGTCTCCCTTTTTACATACCACTCTGTTTTGGCTTCGTGCCTATTTGTATTTTTATTTAACTTGCACTTTAATATATTTAACGTCAATTCTTAAAAATACAGTCGAAAAAATGTTCAATTATATGCAGTACAAATTTTAAGTGGTTGTTATTGTTCGTTTCTAGGGTTAGTTATTAAGTTACCAGATACATTTTGTCTTAATAAATTAATAAAGTCTGATACTTATTATGTTATTTGTTCAAAACTATGAAAAGTTACTGATGTCTCATAGCTTTTAAGTTCTAGTTTATCTTTTTCTTGTGCTTTTCTTAAGGATTAATTTATCTTTTATAACATTTTTCGAATGGTAAAAATAGCGACTTTGACAGTCGTTAAATTGTTGTCATGACAACCTGGTAAAGACAGGATTTCAGAGAGGCAGGGTGTGAAATGCATGTGAAGTAAAATAAAAAGACACTAAGTGTCAAGACGTTGCAACCGACCTTGACGCGGTCCACTGGTTGCAATTAACCGTCGAAACAGGAGTAATTAAAAATATTTTAAGTTTCAGCCCAGCAACGACCAACTACGCCAGCGCGAAACTTGGAGTACATTACCACCCGCATAGACGTATGTTTTACACAGGCATTGACATATATCTAAGAACACGTTTAACCATAAAATTTTCTACAAGACTAATTTACTATTGAATTTGTAATTTATACTTATTTCATGCCTACTTTCCATTCAGAATTTAATTAAATATCAGATTAACTCGCTGTATTTATAATTAAAATCAAAGATCAGAAAAAGATTCATATTTGGAAAGTCTTTAATTTTTATCTATAGCATTATAATAATGTGATTTTAACATTGCACAATCTGAAGGGAAAAACTCAAAATTTAAAATAAAAACATTATTTCCATATGTAAAGTAATTTTAAAAAGTTTTGAAGGATTTTCAAAAACCAATAAAGATTTTAGTTAAATCGGTATTGATATTGTAAGTTAAAATCACTATACGAAAATGTATACTTAATTCATAAAATACTGAATTAATTATTCATTGGAGAAAGTGGTTATGACAAATTTAGATCAATTAGAATTAGAACCAGAAATATAATTACCAGAGTTCAAAAATGTTACAAATGAAAAATGTTGAATACGCCTATGGGCGCACGAGTATCAGAAACAGGGAGAAATTTAATCGGTGTTAGTACTCCCTCAGGATAATATTCAATCTCATATGTGTACATGTATGTGTGGGTTACTGCAATAATGCACACGACGTACAGCTTGATTAACGGAGACGTTAATGAGAGCGTAGCCTGCCGGCTCGTTCGTCAGCTGGCTTGTCGTTATCAATTCGACAACGCCGGAGAGAATAAAGAGCCGCGAATACCCGCGTTCATCCATAAAAATTCTCATCCTGTTCCTGATTGTACAGTCTCCAAAAGCAAAACGTAAACAGGAAAACATGCATTATGTGCTTGTAGCACGATTTTTTTACTGATGCAAGACACGAATATCCAGGTTACAAAAGAAAATAGCAAAAAATTTAGGAATTCGAAATTACTACAACGCGGAAAAGTAGCACATTAGGAACCTTAAAAAGCATAATTAATTTGAATATATGTGGGACATTTCATGTCAAACGGATCACTGGCATCCTCAAAATTTGGTTTGACCAATCGAAACGAATAAAGGCACAAATTCATCCACTTGATACGTATTTTCAAAAGTAATGTATTTTGAAAGTAAAGTATTTTGAAAAATTTAAAATGGTGGATTCAAGATGGCGCCTTAAAAATATGTTTTTCCCGGTACATTCCTCAAAAACGGTAAACAAAAATGTTTAACCTTTTCGAATATTCCTCCAAAACACATATATCACCATTTTTGGAATCTCTAATTACGAATCTGACATTAGAAATTTAAAATTCAAAATTGCGGATCCAATATGGCGGCTGAACACTCATCCTGACTCATTAAATGGTAATAAAATACTTCTGGATCGCTCAAAATTGTGGGAATGGGGTTTTAGAAGATTCTGATTGTAAAATCGTACTCAAAACTCTCAAATTAAAATGGTGGATTATAAAGATACAGCCAGAAATCCTAAAGAGTGATCGCAAAATAAATGTTTTTTAGCCTACTTTTTTGGACCTCGCTAGAGACCTGGGGAAAAATATATAAATATGTTACAGGTATCAAATTACTCGCCATTGAAAACCAAAGTGAGCATCGCTTTTCATTTTGAAAAATTCAAAAAATTACCCTTATTTAGGGGTTGAGAAGACCCCAAAAAATTAAGAAACAGAAAATACCACTAATTATAAAATCATTTTTCATTGTATTTTTTCTATAAAATAAACCTTACAAAAGTAAAACCACGTATTTATCACCCTTATTATTTACAAGTTTTTAAATTATACCTAGAGGTGGTTTCAAAAAGAATTTTCAGATAAATGTCGAAAATGACAATTTTCAAAGTATCAAAGTCCCCAAAAAATTTTTAATTTCATTTCTGACTATTGGGATCACATCCGGCAACCCTCCTGAGGCACTCCTATTATCCAAAAGTTTTGAAATTAAACCTAGTGGTGGTTTCAAAAAGAATTTCTAGACAAATATCAAAAATGACAATTTTCAATGAGTCAAAGTCCCCAGATAAATGTCATTTTTGATATTTACATGGAAATTCTTTTTGAAACCACCCTTAGGTCTAATTTGAAAACTTGTGAATAATAGGGGTGCTTCTGTAGGGTTGTCGGATATGATCAGAAATGCAGATAAAGATTTTTTGGGGACTTTGATACTTTAAAAATGGCAATTTTTTACACTCATCTGAAAATTCTTTTTGAAACCACCTCTAGGACTAATTTGAAAACAAGTGAATAATAGGGGTGATAAATACGTGATTTTACTTGTGTAAGGTTTATTTTATAGAAAAAATACAATGAAAAATGATTTTATAATTAGTGGTAATTTGTATTTTTAAATTTTTTTGGGGTCTTCTCAACCCCTAAATAAGGGTATTTTTTGGAAATTTTCAAAAAACGAAAAGCAAGGCTCACTTTGGTTTTCAATGACGAGTAATTTGATACATGTGACATATTTTTATATTTTTTTTCCAGGTCGCTAGCGAGATCCAAAAATGACGAGTAATGACGAGTAATTTGATACATGTGACACATTTTTATATTTTTTCTCCAGGTCGCTAGCGAGATCCAAAAAATAGGCTAAAAACAGCCTATTTTGCGGTCACTCTTTAGGGTTTCTTACTGTATCTTTATAATCCATCATTTTAATTTGAGAGTTTTGAATACGATTTTACAATCAGAATCTTCTAAAACCCCATTCCCACCATTTTGAGCGATCCAGAAGTATTTTATTACCATTTAATGACTCAGGATGAGTGTTCAGCCGCCATATTGGATCCGCCATTTTGGATTTTAAATTTCCGATGTCAGATTTGTAATTAGAGATTCCAAAAATGGTGATATATGTATTTTGGAGGAATATTCGAAAAGGTTAAACATTTTTTTCACCGTTTTTGAGGAATGTACCGGGAAAAACATATTTTGAAGGCGCCATCTTGAATCCACCATTTTGGATTTTTCAAAATACTACATTACTTTTGAAAGTACGTATTAAGTGGATGAATTTGTGCCTTTATTCGTTTTGATTGGTTAAACCAAATTTTGAGGATGCCAGTGATCCGTTTGACGTGAAATGTCACAAAACTTAACTTCACAGGGTAAATTAACCAAAATATCGGTTAAATTTTCTTTTGTTTTTCCATGAAAATACATGTATTCTGAAAGACGTGAAGTTGTTCGAATAAAAATTTACTCCACTGAAAAATTACCTGTAATAAATTTTGTCCTTAGTTTTTTCGGTGTTTCCAAGCAGATAATTACTGTTTAATCGATCTCTGTAATTTTAAAAGATGTCTAACACCTGTGGAAATAACAGGAGAATTTTTTCGGCTTTGTGAGAACTTTCTAGTGATAAAAATGTACTGAAAAAAAGACTTCCGAGGAATTGAAATTGGAAACACAGCAAATTTTTAAAATGATGAATTTTCTATTTAATGAAATTATTTTTTAATATGAGTTTCGATATAATTTTGAACATGTATAGGCTTTCTAATGATAGAGATTTAGAAAAAAATTCAACACACCAGAGGAATCAAAATTGGCAACGCAGTAAATTCTTAAAATATTTAAAAAATTTTCACAATATTTTAAAAATTTGCTGCGTCGCCAATTTTGATTCCCCGGATGCACTGATTTTTTTCCTAACGTATTTCTATAATTAAAAAGCCTACACATGCTCCAAATGATATCTAAGCTCACGATAAACAACAATTTCATTAAATAGAATACACAAAATTTTAAAAATTTGCTGTGTTTCCAATTTTAATTCCTCGGAAGTCTTGATTTCCTTGGTACATTTTTATCACTAGAAAGTTCTCACAAACCCGAAAAAATTTTCCTGTTATTTCTACAGGTGTTAAACATTTTTTAAAATTACAGGAGTCTATTAAACAGTAATTATTTTCTTGGGAATAAATTATCAAAATCTGTAAAAAATTGGGAAGACTTTTCTGACCTCTAGGGAATCTCTAGAAATCTCAGTCTATCTCTCTTATTTTTCAATTGTTTTTCTATTTCTGCCTCCCTTCCACTCATTGGCAATCGATGGAAATCAGAGGAATTCACGGCAGTTGATTTCCCGGTGAATAGCCCCTCGGCTTTTTTAGGGTCCTGATGTGCTACTTTTCCGCGTTGTAGTAATTTCGAATTCCTAATTTTTTTAATTTTCGACCCACCCTAATTTTCAAGCTTTTAAGATTATTTTCCTCCGAAGAAAACTATTATAAATCTTAAATATCAATAAGGAACATTTAATATATCTTTTTTAACCATGATGTGGTTAAAAAGCTCCTTTTACGTGCGAAATAATGTTAAGGTAAAAAAACATCAAAGATGTTAAAGATGGGTGCAAAACGACTTCATTCAGACCATTTTTATTGTTGTACAATCAATAAAGTTTATTGTTGAATTTACTATGCTATTTTATATTACTTATGTTCTTTATATTTTACTATGTTATTTATATATTGAATCTTCTATTTTATTTTCTCTAGATTGTAGAGGAACAAAATTTGTCAAAAGAAAAAATCTACCTACAATGTAAGGGTCAATAATCTCTTCATTGGAGATCAAAAATGACACAACCGATTGTCGATTCTCGTGAGAAGAGTTACGTCTTGTTGATTTAAAGTAAATTTGAACTCGTGAGTATTTCCACGTAGATGCTAAATAAACACCAGGTGAATGGTGAATATATGTGACGTTTTTGCTCGTGCAAAACGTCCTGGCATGACAGATTGGTATGCCAGACAGCAATGGAGCGTCGCTTCAGATTCTACTCACCAGTTTATTTTGCGATCTAGTTCTGATTCGAATGATAAGTGGCAAAGGGAGCACCTAGGCGTTATGAATTATTATTGAAAGTGCATCCAGGAATTTACTGCCTTGAAGAATCGATCTTCAAGGCAAAAAGTATTTTCCTTGCTCTCAAAAAATATTTATAGATAGAATCCATTTCAAATCAGGCAGACAGTGCAACTTCAAGTCACTGAATCGGTCATCTATGAAATGTGTTGTTTTTCAAAGTAAATATGAAAACACGTATTTTACCGTTTTAAAAACAAATACATTTTCGCGAAGTTATGAGTATTTGAATTTTAAGCTTCTTTTTTAAACAAAATAACATTTTTCTTTAAACTTTTATAACTTTAAACTCAATTAAGATATTTGAGTTTTCTTTCCTGATTATGGTGGGAATTACAGGCCTCTTTCAAAATCCACCTGAAAATTAAAGAAATATTGAAAATTCGCAAAATGGCGACGGTTTTTCTGAAAAAATTACAAGACGATTTTCTCAAAAACCCCACTTTTTCTTTTGCCCAAATTTTTTTGCTAAATTAGTACTCATATGATGAAGAAATTATGTAAGTTTCATGCGGACTAAACTACTTTCGTAAGCAGAAATTTTTTTAATGAAATCGAATTTTCAAATTTTTCTCACAACTGACGGCACTTACAAAAAATTATCAACAAAAAGTTTGATGCTTTAAAAAAGTTCTGTGCAAAAGTCCTCTTACTCTTAACTTTTTTTAAAATTAAATTCTGCTAACATAAAATAGAGATTTCAGTGAAAAACCCAATTTTTTAATTTTTTAAAATATATTTTAAAAATTTATGTTTATAAACGAAAATCATCCAGGGTGTTTTACGTCGGCCAAACAATTTTTGAGTCCAGCACAATTTATTTTTTTACAAAATCACATTTTCGAATTTTTCTCGCAAACGATGGCAGATATCATAAAAGAGTAAGAGGTCTTTTACGTAGAACTTTTTTAGAGTGTCTAGTAGACCGGGATATCGGGAAAACCCAGGAATTTGGTTTCACCTCGAGAAAACCGGGAAAACACCGGAAATTTGGTTCTACCTCGAGAAAACCAGGAAAACCCCGGGAATTGTATATCAAATCGAGAATTTTTAAACTTATTTTCATTTTACTCACGGCTATTTGAACAGGGAAAAAAATAAATTTCGAAAATAAAAATGAACACTAACTTTTATTTTTGCAAAAATTAAAAAAAAAGTGTATAATTTAATGTTTAAAATAGGGAAAAATGCTAATGTGTTTATTTCATGAGAAATTATAAGTTATCTAGGATAATATATACGTTTATATCCATATTTCTTAGCTCCGACCTTTTGTCAATTTTATATGAATTTTTTTAGTGTGAAAGGTCCAATTACCCTATTCTAGTGTGATAGGTATTTTTTTATATAATTTTTTCGGATTTTTATTTTTTGAAAGTAGAAAAGCAAATTTATTATCAGAACTTTTTCTTTACATTAGCATACTTTCAATCTTTCAAATTACCAAATAATTTTTTCTTTTATAAAAATGAAGAAAATTGCGGCGCTACAGTCCGTTGAAGTTGAAGCCTAAAAAAAAGTCGGTGAGCACGATATCTCAAAAAATAATTAATCAATTGGGTCGTCGCTTTGCAAACGTGTTTAGAAAATGTGTGCCTATCGTCCGTAGTACAACTGGATTTAAATATTAATTTTTAAAAAAGTTATGGTCCTTTAAATAAAAAAAAAGTGAAAATTTTTTTTTCAAAAGTCCGCTATTTTGAAAATTTTTTATTTTTTTTTTCATTCTACTACCTACAATAGCCGCAAGTGTACATTTTAAGAATCTCTTTAATTTTTTAGTTTCAGATTACCTGGAGAGCCGGAATCATGCTCACCGTCCGGGTACTTTTTTTTTGAGGCCTCATTTTTGAGCGAGTGCAGCGACCGCCATTTTGAATATTTTTATTTAAGAAATGTATATCATAGTTGAAATATGTGCCAATACAGTGAAAAAGACTTCAAAATCATATTGCCTTACTATTTAAAAGAAAAAAATTTGACAAAATGATGTGAAAAAGTGCCCATTACACTAGAATACCGCCTTAATAAAAAAATCTCTTAGTATTGGTAAAGTCCAGAATGTTGTCTATCAATACTAAAAGATGTTTTTATTAATTGGACCTTTCACACAAAGAAAATACATATAATATATACGTTATTGTAAATAAAAAGAGTAAAATTGGTCGGGAAAATACCGGAAAAAATCCGGGAATTTCAAATGGCCTGTTCGCTAGACATCCTGTTTTTAAAGCAACAAACTTTTTCGTTGATACTTTTTTGACACAGTGTGCGTAAAATGCGTTTTTACACACCCATATTAGTGCGTAAAACGGCTTATTACACACCCACTAATATGGGTGTGTTAAAAACGAATTTTACGCACACTGTTTCAACAAATATCGTCTGCAACTCGTGCGTACGATTTTACGCACATGTTGCATCATACACTATTGCGAATGTACCGTCAGTTGTGAGAAAAATTCGAAGTTTCGATTTCATTAAAAAAAACTCTCCTGATTTCAAAAATAGTTTAACCTGCATGAAACTTACCTAATTCTTCATCATAAGAGTACCAATTTAGTACAAAAATTTGAGCAAAAAAGAAATTGGGGTTTTTGAGAAAATCGTGTTTTAATTTTTTCAGAAAAGCCGTGGCCATTTAGCTAATTTTCAATATTTTTAAAAATTTTCTGGCAGATTTTGAAAGAGGCCAATAAACCTCACCATAATCAGGAGACAAAAATCAAATATCTTAATTCAGTCCAAAGTTATAGAAGTTTAAAGAAAAATGTTGTGTTTTTAAAACTAAAAAAGTTTAGAATTCAAAGACTCATAACTTCGCGAAAATGTGTTTTTTTTCTCAAAATGATAAAATACGTTTCTTCTCATTTCCTTTGAAAAAGAACATATTTCATAGACGACTGATTCTATGATTAGAAGTTTTACTGCCTGCCTATTTTGAAATGGATTCGCTCTATACTTAATTTTCCAAATTATCAAATTTTCAAATCAATTTTATAAAATCAATTTTTTAAAATTATTTAGAGCACAAAATTTGACAATATATAGTAAGACGTATTGTTATATAATACATTAATTAACAAATACCCTCAATAGGAAATAATTAAACATTAGTTTTGGAAATAATCCGGATGATATAATTAAGAAGTATTCGAAAACTTGTAACATTATTTTTCAAATTCTAAACTGCTTCAAAGATGAAAAGAATTCATGTGAATAAAAAATAATAATTAATTTAGTTAAATTCAATTAAATTTCGCGATTTAAACATTTTTCTATATTTAAAGATACTAAAAAAGTAAAAGTAGATTTACGCATAAATGGCAATAGCTCGTTGAGAATGTCGAGTTATAAAAACTACAAGATTGAAATATTAAAGTTGAGCTGACCGCAGTAAAATCTAAATAAGATTGCTAACATGGCATGGCGCAGTCATTAATGTCGCTCAAACTATGTTACTATACACGAGCCGGGGATTAATATAAATGACTAACAATCTCGCTAAATTTAAAAGTTTTTAAATTCTTCATGACAGAAAATATAAATAATAAAAAATAACGTAAAAGCATCAACTTGATTTTTTGTTTTTCTCCTATATAAAAATAAAATTACATCTTTGATAAAGCGGGAATTTCAAGAGTATGGTTGATAAAATAGGCATCCTAAGTTACGAATCATGAGTCGATAATAGAGAATTTGCTTATGACCAGAATTTTTAAAATAACTATTGAACCTTACAGAGGACTTTCAAATGAGTTTATTTTTACCTGCCATATTTAAATAATTTACAATTTATTTTTTAAATAGCAGTAATATTCGGAAGTAATAGTTTTTTTTTAAATATTATATTCTCAGCTCAGCTCTCAAAATTTAAAACGTCAAATACTTTAAACATGGAAAAAGGTTATACTAAAGTAAGTACTCAAAATCTGCGAAAAATATATTTAAAGTTTTTAGAATTTAAAAATAAAAATACTAGTGTTAAAAGTACGCAACAAGAGCTCTAAGACAATTGGTGCGCACCATCATTCAGAAATTATAAAATTCTTTTACATGTACATATTTTACTGATTTCCTTTTGTTCCCTAATTATTCAAAAGACTCAGCTTTGACCAAAATTTTATCTCCACAGGGGAAACTTGTTTCGAAAAAAAAAACACGAAAATCTACAGTTGGTAAAACGTTTGACTCTCGTTAAGTCAGTCGTGAAGTTACCTACTGAAGGTAAATTGCCCTGAGGGTATCATTTACCACCGAAGGTAAATGATAAGATACCGTCATTGATAAATACAGTTACAGAAGTCGCTGTTACCGACAGGTGGTTACAACGTATGTAATTTTTCTTATTGTGTAAAAAAAAACATTTTGTTATGACTCACCGAGGCATGTCCTGAAGCTGTTTTGCTCTCTGCTTGTGTCTGGAGAGTGCAAAGAGTAGGGCGAGGACGGGTCGAAGGGTTGATCCTGCTGCCAATTCGCCAGGATTCACAGCCCCCACGTCCGCACCAAGCGCCCGCAGGGCACCCACGCACAGGCTCACGTTTTCAACCTGAAAATCAGCGAAAGGAAATATATAT
>JBAGKK010502825.1:0-14645 GCA_037177015.1 Euceroptres primus | reverse complement strand
GATAGAAACGCGTGGCGGTCTCGGGTAGATGAGGCAATGAACTTTCGAGTTCCAAATGCCGATAAATAATAATAAATGTATGTATGTATGTATATATGTATATAAAATAATGAGAACATGTGAAACCGTTGGGATTTAAATTGCACAATATTTTCTATATGCAATAAATTCATTTATTCTTAATGCTGCTTTATCATTCTTTTCCCTGCCCTCTAAAACCATTAAATTATTTATTATTTTTTATCATTTCGGTCGAATCCACGACAAAAGTCCATAAATAAAATCGAAACCTTAAGAATACAAAAGGATCCAGGTCAGGATCTTTAATTTCTCTGAATCTGAATTACTCAAAAACTACTAGTGAAATATCGAGAAGTCTTCTACCAATTAAATTATTAAGCATTTCTACTAATAATTAGTAGAAAACAACTAATTTTTAATAAAATTCTACTAATTCCATTAGTAACGATACTAACTGAATTAGTGACTGCTGAATTATTGGAATTTAATAAGAAATAGATACTAATTCAATTAGTAACGTTTCTAATTGAATTAGTAGAATTTGATTGAAAATCAGTATTTTTCTACTAATTATCAGTAGAAATTGAGTTGTGACATGTTGGAAGACATGTCGTATTTTTCATTGAACCTTTATATGAAATTTTTTATAATATTTCATTGACTATGAGGTCTATTTTTTAAGATCTACTTAGTTGTAAAATAAACTTTAAGGATCGGTTATATTATTAATCAGTAATTCTTATTTGCATGATTATTATTACTATTTGACGTTGAAGAGGGCCCACACTTGGGCCGAAACGTTTGCCGATCCTCAAAGTTTGTTTTACAACTAAGTAGATCTTAAGAAATAGACCCCATAGCCAATGAAATATTATCAACGATCAATAGAAATGTTTACTAATTTAATTGATGGAAGACTTCTTGCTTTTTCACTAATAGTTTTTGACTAATTCGTATTTAGGGAGAAAATGAGAAGAGAATTTATTAATTCATATATTTTTATTAATAATTGACAGTGCTATTATTATGAATATTGATTAAGTATTAAATCGTTTAAAATCGGTTAAATCGTGAAAAAGTTTTTTAAAAAAATAAATTACGCATCATGTTTGTACGTGCCTCAAAGTTTTCTTTTTCTTTTTTTTTATCAGAATAAATTTATGCAATTTTTCACACTTGCTCTCTAAATCCTAATTAGAAATTGTCTACTAATGAAATAGTGCCGAATAGTTTACCAATTACTTTTTAATAGGCATTTCTACTAATTTCTTTAGTAGTGAACTTCTAATTCGTGAACTCCTTTTCTACTAAAAATTAGTAGAAATGTTTATTAAATCAATTGGTAAACGATTCGGCGTTATTTCATTAGTTGACAACTAATAATTCAGATTCAGAGAGTACTTCTCAAATATAAAACAGTATTGAAAATAATTTTTGGTCATAATGTTACTTTACGAAATATCCTTTCAACGGTAAAAAATAAGACAGTTTTTAATAATAATTTAAAAATGACATTTTTTGAAGAAATTAATCCTCAGCAAATTCATTCTGTTTTTTCAAGAATGATCTGTCAAGCAAAATAAAGTCAACCATTGTTATTCACATTGATTATTGTCAGTTTATTGTCAAACATTAGAAATTTTTGCTGTATCCATTTTTAAAATGAAAGTGTACAGTTTCCACGAGGCAAAGATTTTTTTATCTATCTTTTAGGAATAATTTATCAGATAAAAAGACTCTCTAAGGCAGTATATAGGTATACGATATGTTAATAAATTTCAAGTAAAATATAGACAGAAGTGAAATAGCAAACGGAGAATCTTGGAGATTGAAAGGAGAAGAGTTTGAGCATGGAGAAAAAACGAAAAATGGAGTCGATGGCACTGCAAAGGGAATCTGAAAAAGGCCTCCGGGTCTCTTGAATCGTTTTTCTTGTCTTTTTTCGTCAACCTGTCCCACCCCGCATTATAAATCCATTTCTAGTCCCTCACTCTCCCTCGAGACTCTTTTCACTTGGTTCTATTTATACGAGAGATTTCTTCACTCTTTCTGTGGCAAGTTAAAAAAATATCGAATATTTATGGCCTTTCCGGTAGCTGCAGTGTCCGCTTCAAATACCGGAAAACTCGGATAACATGCCCGAGAGCACCGACAAAACCTTTATATTCTTCAGAAATATACTTGAATTCTATTTACGACATGAATATGCAATATGTTTTTTTTCTTCTGAAAAGCTTTTTATTTTAAAAATATTTCTTAAAAGATTGTATGATGGCATGTTTTGTGATTTAACTATATGTATTCCAACAGTAATATTTTCCCTCGTATTCTCAGAAGATAGAGAATTACAATGAAAAGCGGCTTATTATTTTCAGAAATAAATGACTTATTATATTAAGAATCCACTAAATAATTTTGTCTCAAGTTTTAATAAAGTTTTGTTGCTGTTATTATCTACTTTTTGTCGGATTATTTATCACCTTTTCGCCAAATATCGCACTTAGTGAAGGCTGGGTTTAGAGTCGTTTTGCCGAATCTAGTTGAGGATCAACATTAAGCTTAAATTTAATATAACTTTTATCTAAATGACTTCAGCTTGCGTTATCTCAAACCTCGCTTTACCCGCCACCTTTAAATTGCGACCACGAAGAGGCACAAGTTTCTGTGATGCACTGTTTCTCTTGCTGGCACTGCAAGGAAAGGGGATGAAGGAAAGTAGGATACTCGGATTTCTCTCAGCGTAATCCGTTGAAAAAGAATGCATTTCGCCGTGAAGGATGAAGTAAATAAAAAAAAATAATAAACTGAGAAAAACAATTATTATTATTATGTCAAATAATATAAAAAATTATAATATAAAACAAATAATAGAATAACTTTCTTTTTAAACTATCTTTTAGTTATTTTAAACACTTTTTCAATGAACTCAGTTCTGAGAAATGTAAATACCGAAGTATGCTCAGGTTACTGAATAACAGTGAGATTTTTATGTTTGGCGTAATAGTGAAATTAAAGATCGAAAAAAGATCGTTGGCATTACAGCCAAGCATCTTAAGCACTGGGGATCTTTTGCCAAAATCAGAAAGACTTTTTATTGGATTTTTAAATTACTCGAGTCCACTCTCTTTCACCGGATATCACCTTCTTTCCTCGTATTCATCGACCCCAGCTTGGCACGATTGTGATTCTCCGAGGGCGCTCTCAGAAAACTCAATATTAAGATTCAAACTTTCATTATATACGTTTTCCCAATTGAAAAGGAGAAAAACGCAGCTACCATTTTTATCAATTTCTAGAGTTTGCCGACAAGTGTCGCTTCTTTCGTTATAAACTTGAAAATAATTGAGCTGTAATATTTGCAGAAAAGGCTAGTTATAATAACGCAGAATACCACTCAGTTGAAATTGGAATTTATTTTATTTATTCTTTTTAACAGAAAAATTATTATTCAAATTGTCGCATTGTAGAAAAATAACTTATGAATTGCTCGATTCCACAAATTGCATATAAATATTTATATATTCTTTCTTAAAATTTAATAAACTATGCTGCGGAAAATAAATTTTCCACTTAAAATGTAATGTTTACATTCATTTGCAAATCAGTATGCTTGGACGTCGTTGCAAGAAGTTTCTCGTTCCGGTATTGGGATCATATTGCAATAAAGTACTTCTTTATAGGCTATTTCCCGAATCGATGAATGTGGATAAAGTATCTTAAAATGCCGACACCGTTGATCGAGCAACGCGATGGCTGGAAAACGAGGACAAATAGTGATTTTATTAACGGATAGATCAAGTACCAAACTGTTGTGAAATATGAATAACAATCGGTTAGAAACTTATTATTAATACTGTAGGTTTTATGGTTATTTTTATAAATTCCGAAGGAAATATTTGGAATTTAGATAATAGCATTTTCTTTCGCTCATGTAGGTAACTTTTTAAAGCAGATTAGATCAGAGTAGAATTTTTGAGCAAGTAGAAAATGTTTTCAAATTTCCCGACTCTATTTTAAACCATAAATTATAAAATTATTAATCATAATATTTTTCTATAAATATATCATTTAAAAAGCTACACTTGTTTCAAGAGAATTAAATAAAATAGACAGAATCAGATTTCATTCTGCTCTGAAGGACTGCCGACCTTTTTGATATACATATTCAAACATCTTAGAATCTTTGATAATTAAATCAAAATACTGCTCTTCTTTTCTTGCCAGTGATGGAAAATTGACAGATGTTCTGAATGTTTTTGAAATGCAACTAATAAGCGATTCACTCTGACAATTAGAATATTCTTCATTTTTTTATCAATGTTGTTACTTCATTACTTTCTCGTAAAAAATTAACATTTTTTATATTTATACTTATATAATTTAAAATAATCACATTTTATTAATACATCACATGAATTTTTTAAATGTTCGTGTTGTGGAATAAAAAGGATTCATGTAGGTTTGCTCAATTTCAGTGTTAAATTCTCCAGAAAAGTGCTATTTCTCGTAGAACCAGAGATTCGAATAGGGATTCTGCTTTCTTCCTCAAAAACACTTTGCCAATTGGGAAAAACGACAACTGCAAGATACGGTGCCGAGTTCGACAGGCTGATCTCATCGCCGAAATGACTACTTGTTCCACACCCCGCCCGACAATATCAGCCTGCTAACCCTGCCCTTGTCCATTCTGATTCCTATCTCCTTGATCTCTTGACCTCTATTATCTTCCACCCGGTCGTTCTCTTCGTCGTTGCCATCCTCCAGGAGAATCCATTTTTCTGAATTTCTAGTAGAAAAATGTACAAAAAGTTCCATCTCGTTTGTTGAGATACAATCTTCAGTGAAAACGTTCAAATATTTGTTAAAACATATACATATACAGTACCCGTTAGGAGTATCAGACCACTTCACTCGCATCTCATCGGAAAAGAATTATCTTTTACATTTAATAACTCGGGAAGAAAACGCGACTGTAACTTTTGGTGCATTGAAAAGATTAAGAAATTTTGGATCGAAAGAGCCATATGTGAATAAATTTTGAATATTCTTAGTCAAGATAGAATTTAAGAAAACTAGAAGGAAATAATGTGCTAGGTGACAAATTTTCGACTCTTTTTCAATTCCTGGAAAAATGTAGAAAAGATTCAGGAGAATTTTGAAAAAATTCATAGCGTTATTTTAAATTATAAGCTTCAAAATGAAATCTAGAAACTTCAAATATCATTACTCATCATCTAGTAATAAATACAAATGTGCCATCATATTTTTATTTTCGTGAGACTCCATGAACATGTAGTGAATGCGAGCAAAGGCTTGATCGTCGCATGTTTAGAACTTGAAGCAGGACCGTCTTGTACATAACAAAATTTTGACAACAAGGGGCATTATCAGAATTATCGCAGAATTATCGCATCTCTTCTTTTTGACCTTCATTTCCATGACTTGCTTCGCTATTTAACAAGGGGCACCTTTTTTATTTCTGGCTATGACTTCAAAATCTAACTAAATTACAATTAATTATTTATTAAAATTAATAATTAATTAATAATTATGTATTAAAATTAATTATTAATTAATAATTATTAATTAAAATTAATTATTAATTAATAATTATTTATTAAAATTAATTATCAATTTTAATTGTAATTTAATTAGATTTTGAAGTCATAGCGAGAAATAAAAAAGGTGCCCCTTGTCAAAATTTTTTTATGTACAAGACGGTCTTGCTTCAAGTTCTAAACTTGCGACTATCAAACCCTTGCTTGCATTCACTACATGTTCATGGAGTCTCGCAAAAATAAAAATATGAAGGCACATTTGTATTTGAAACGTGCTCTACAATAATGCATTATGCGCCATGCGGACGATTTTACAGAAAGCTCAACAAACTGAACTCCTGCGATAATTTTGAATTTTTTATTTTAATTTCTTGACTAATAGTTACTTTTTCCTCTGCAGTCTACTGTGTTCTACATTTAATTTATTTAATATGCCCTTCAGCTCCTAATTCATGAATTATATAATTTCTCAGTCACACAAAGCTGTATGTCGAATCGCATTCAGCAATGTTTTACTATCAAAATTCACATACAACATTGTTTTATTAACGCTTCATACATGAGCATAATATAATGTTCAAAACTTCAAAAGTCGGTGAATTTTGAAGCTATTTGGTCTTTTTTTTTAATTTGATGAAAGAAAGGGCTTCTATCATTTTATAATTTTGGGCCAATCGAGTGACTTTCGTCTAAACCAAGTTGCGATGACCATATTTTAAAAAAATATAAGCTTTATACATTATTAACATTGGTCTATTTGGCGTTGATTTTTCATTTTATAATGTATGAATTATTTATATTTTATTCATAAATCGTATTAAAAGGTGCTTGGGTGTAGAAAAAATAGCCCTTTCAACACATATTTAAAAGTCTTCAAACTAGAAAACTATTTATGCAAAATCACTCTGGTGATGATACAGCGATAGATAACACTTTAAATTTTTTATTATGTTGCTCAAATATTTATTTTAAATGAAAATAATAGTTAAAAAATATATTTAAAGTGGCATGTCAAAATTTGTATTTTTATAGATATTCAAAGCTTCACTATAAAAAAAGTACTTTAGATACAATTTTGAAACTTACCAGAATTATATTGTTACCCCAAATCTATTTTCAATTCCACTGGAGACGACTTCACAATTATTTTTATTTAATAGAAATGAATCCGGGAAATTCGTATAAAAAGTTATAAACAGCACTTTTCACTAACTCATAACTTTTTCTGGGAAACTTGAAAAATATAGGACTTGGATCATATCTAAGTTTCGTCAAAATACACACCCCCTTAAATTTTCATGAGGGTACTTTGCTTAGTTTTTAAAATAATTTACTTCAAAAATTCACTCGTAAAAAGGTTATTTTTCAAAGGATTACGTTAAGTACTAAACTTAGTAAGAAAATAATAGTACCGTTCGACTATTCCTTTTTTTAGGTTTAAACATTTTTTTTGGTCGACTAAGAACCATTCGTAATAGAAAAATGAATTTCTGAACTTTTCAATTATACTATTAGTTACTGATTCTCTTACTATCTTCAGCGCATAATATAATCTATTTGTAAATAACCTTTTCGCGAGTAAATTTTTTAATTAAATTATTTTAAAAACTAAGCAAAGTACCCTCGTGAAATTTCAAGGGGGTGTATATATTTTGACAAAACTTAGATATGATCCAAATCCCATATTTTTCAAGTTTCCCAGAAAAAGTTATGAGTTAGTGAAAAGTGCTGTTTATAACTTTTTATAACAATTTCCCGGATTCACTTTTATTAGATGAAAATAATTTTGAAGTCATCTCCAGTGGAATTGAAAACATATTTGGGGGAACAATAATCCTGGTAATTTTCAAAATTGTATCTAAAGTACTTTTTCTACAGTGACGCTTTGAATATCTGTAAAAATACATATTTTGACATACTACTTCAAATATATTTTTTAGCTATTAGTTTCATCTAAAATTAATATTTAAGCAATAGAATAAGAAATTTAAAGATTCATCTATCGCTGTATCATCGCCAGAGTAAATTTGAATAAACAGCTTTCTAGTTTAAAAATTTTTAAATATGTTTTGAAAGCGCCATTTTGCCTACACCCAAGCACCTTTTAATACGATTCACAAATAGAATATAAACAATTCATACTTTATAAAATAAAAAATCAACTCTAAGTAGACCAATGTTAATAATATTTGAAGATTATATATTTTTAAATATGGTCGCAACTTGGTTTAGACGAAAGTCAGTGGATTAACTCATATCTCATATAGGAATTGAGTAGTTCAAATGATTGTAAAATATCGGAAACTTTAACTAATGAGAGTTTAAACGTTTACTTCAAGTTGATATGTAATCTTAGTTTAGATATTTAACCTAAATATCTTAGATGATTAGTAAAGATATTTGGAGTTTCTAAGTTTCATTTTGAAGCTTATACTTATACTTTAATTTTTTTTAAATTCTCCTAAATTTTTTTTACATTTCCAGGAATTGAAAAAAGGTTCGAAAATTTGTCACCTAGCACATTATTTCCTTCCAGTTTTTTAAAATCTTATCTTGACTAAGAATATTCCAAAGTTATTCACATATGACTCTTTCTTGATATTTTCAATGCTTTTTGCCAAAAGTTACAGTCGCGTTTCCTTCTTTCTTCTTCATTCTTTTCCGATGAGATGTGAGTGAAGCGGTCTGATACTCGTAATCGATACTGTATTCGAATGGAGGAACCTGCAAAATGTCAAACTGGTTTATATGAACATGAATAATGAAACAGTTTGCATCTGTAAATGAATAGGAAATTTTTAAGAAAAAAATTATGAAGTTGAGGTAAATGAATCGATTTACTGAAAATGTTGGCGAGAACAATGTATATTAAAGGTGGGTCAAAGCAGTTTCAAATAGATCGAGTGCTCTCAGCTGTTCTTATCTTACAAGACTAGATGCACTTCTGTACCTAGTTCACGTTTTTTTCAGACTTCTTTGTGAAAGAATTTCTGTTGTCAAGTGAGAATTGCAAATTATATATAGTTAAGAGGAACTCCTAACAATTGGTAACAGATTTTTAAAACATAACAAGTATTATTTTCGTAGCTTGTAAAATTAAAAAAAAAAGTATACCTACAGTCATGTGTTTGAATTTATTTTCAATTATTTTAAACTTGAGAAACGTCCATATATCAAAGGAAAATCTAGGGTTTCAATACGTTGATAATTGCATTGTGAATCAAATAATGAAAACTACTCATTGTACCACGTTTTGATACGATTTTTAGACTCGAATTGATACTCACGGATTTAGTGTGATACATTATTAACAGGAGTATTTGTTGAATATATTGATAATTGGAAAACACATAATCTTGGGTACTCAATCACGTGAATAGTATAGAGATTTCAATAATAATTTATTAGCTTGTTGGTTTGAAATTGAATTAAGGCTACCAAAAATTCCGGCACCTCGGATATTCCAACTGCGGAATAAATACGTGATCAATTGTGAAAATCTCTCAATATAGGAATTCTTCTCTGAGTTCCGACGATGTCATCGACGACTTGCATCCCTTTGCTGGTGGTAAAGACGTGAGATTCCTTAAATAGTTCTTTAAAAGACGACCCTCTAACAAATAAATGTATAATTCACGCATAACGAGTTTCTCCATTAACACATGATTAATTTTCAGTAAATTTTGTTAAGTTTCTCAAGTACCAATTTTTCATTTTAAGAATTTTACAATAATTAAGTAACAAATTCTCAATGGTTGGTTAGAGCTTAAATAAACAAAATTATTCTTTCTTTGATAAGTGATCGGTACATGTGATACACAGATAAATTTCACAAATGAACTAGTGTACAAATACGTCATATGTTAACTCGATGAAATAATAAGAACGGAAGTTCATACACTTTTTTAAAAAATGCGATTTTGCTTTTAAACGCCACCACGATTTTTTTATGATTTAAAAGAATCGAGTACAACAATTGCTGTAAAGCAGAAATCGTCTGAGTGTACAATGTGGATCAAGGCTGGAGCCGATACCTACCTGCAAGGAATTCCAATATTGCAATTCAGCATTTTACTTCACAAGAGATATATACATGAACCAACAAATTTTCTCACATTCATAAAATATGATACAATGTGTTGTATATGATAGTAGTCAATCTTGCATACATCTTTCACACTTAGAAAATTAAAGAAAATCGTGTGTATACAATGAAACGATTCTCGTTAATTTTTGATAAATTTTTTCTCTTAATATAATTATTAAAAATAATTTTATGAGTAGCATTTAATAAAGTCGTTTTATGATTCATATTTTTAATTTTTGAGTTCTGAATAATTTAAACGTTGCTCACATACGTAACTTGAGACTAAATATATAACTTTGAATATGTTTATGTTTCTATGTTTCACTAATTAAAAGTGAAGAATTTATGAACGGAGGAAAAATTTGATTAAAAAGCGTTTTCAAAGTGTCAAAGTATTCCTCAGTATTTGTTTAATAGCTCTATGAATGAGAAATAGATAGAGCTTCACCGAGACTGAAATGAAGAGTTTAATGTGAATGCAAATTTAATTTGAAATTTAACAGACGATTTACAGTCCTATAAAACTATATTAGCTCAGTTTCTGCATTTTATAACCGAAATTTGACGAAATTAAATAATTTTCAGTATTTTCATTCCTCACAGGAAAATTTTACCCAAGGGTAAAATTGCAGTTAGTTTTTAGAGAAATAAATGTAAAATAAATGTAAATAAATATGTTGTGATAGTAAAAACAAAGAAAAATGTGAAGACATCTGGATATTCGGTCAAATTTAATTTTGTCAACAATTGCCAACAGATGTCAACAATTTTCACTCTTATCGGAGGTTTTGGCTAAAAAGGGATGGTGTTTAAGAAAATCTGCATAAACTTGAAGTTAGGAATATTTTCCGAATTATATGCATAATCGAGGGGTCAATTACTCGAGCAATCTGGTGTACACTTTGTATGTAATCTTGTGAAATCATATGCAATCTTGTGAAATCCTATGCAACCTTGTTCAATCTCATACAAACTTTCAATCTCTATGCAACCTCTATGCAATCTTTTGAAATCTCATGCAATCTTTAGCAATCTTTGGCAATCCTGCAATCTCGTGAAATCGCATGCAATCTTTGGCAATCTTTTGCAATCTTTAGCAATCTTTGTCAATCTTCAGTAATCTATGGCAATCTTTAGCAATCTTTGGCTACACGGAAAAAACTGGATATTATTGCACAATATCTCGAACTGTTTCTTTAATATACGAGATATTACTGGTTGATACCAGAATATATTAACGTTCCTTATAATCTGATATGTTAAAATTTAAAATCCTAGATGTTACTGCTTAATATCAGAATATATTTTCGTTCCTATAATCTGAGATGTTAAAATTTAAAATCCCAGATGTCATCGACTGATATCAGACCCTTATAATCCGAGATTTTAAATGTGAATATCCGAGATATTAAGGAGCTGTGATACGTTATGATGTCACAATATATAAAATATTCGGTCATCTTATTTTTAAACAAACAAAGATATCAAGTTGAAACTTAAGAGAATGATAGAAAATATGATAAGGCACATCTTTTATGTGTCATTTTTCAAAATTTTGAAAAAAAATTATTAGCGTTTTCCATGCCAAAATGTACAAGCACTTTAATTATAAAATTTACGTCATAACGGATTGCGATGAATAGAAAATTGTGATTTTATTTTGAATAAACTTGTAATAAAAAATGTAATAAAAAATAAATCTTAGTATCTAAAATAGTTATTTGTAATATTTAAGATATTTGGACGGCTGAAAGTAAAAACGAGACAAAAAATTTTGTGAGTAAAAATGGAACATAAATTCGGAGTAAAAAGAGAATAAACACATCTTCCGAGTAAAAACGTAACAAAATTTCTTCAGAGTAAAAATGCAACGAACTAATTTTTGCCACCGTTGTTGCTTTTTTCTAAGTTAACTGATATTTTTAACTGATCCTGCGAGCCGGTAAACGCTTTTTTGTAACAAGGAGACTCTGAGCAAACCTCCCCCGCAAAGAAAAAGGGAAATTTTTAATTATCGGGAAAGCCCTGATCTATTTTGTGGGCCAGTTTTTCCAAAGTATGTAAATTTAGCATTTTTACAACCGTTGTTGCTTTTTTCTGAATTAACTGGTATGTTTAACTGATCCTGCCGTCCGGTAAACGTTTTTTTTTTGTGACAAGAAGACTCTGAGCAAACATCCCCCGCAAAAAAGGGGAAATTTTTAATTATCAGGAAAGCTCGGATTTATTTCGGGGACCACTTTTTCCAGAAAGTAGAAATTTGGCATTTTAGCAACGGTTGTTGCTTTTTTCTAAGTTAATTGATATTTTTAAATGATCCTGCGCATGGCTGATGGGAAGGGATAAATCCCCTCTAACCAGCCTTGCGCTCGTTTGTTCGGTTTTCACTCGGAGAATTAGTTTGTTGCATTTTTATTTTGAAGAAATTTTGTTCCGTTCTTACTCGGAAGATTTTTTTGGTCCCTTTTTACTCCGACAAATTTATGTTCCATTTTTACTCACAAACTTTTTTTGTCCCATTTTTACTTTCAGCCGCTCATTTACTTTAACATTTTACATAATAAGAAATAATATTTTGGATAATTCACTTTAAGATCTTGGATATTTCTCTTTAATATCCGAAATTTTAAAATTTAACATTTCAGCTATTTAATAATAATATCTAGAATATTACCAGTTTTAAAATCTAGGCTTCTAACTTTAACATCTAGATATTTAGGATTAATATCTTGGATATTAAGAGTTTTAATATCTTTGGATGTTAAATCTTAATCTCTAGATGGTTGTTGCATAGTTAAACACCGGATATATTACGTCGTAATATCCAGATTTAACCGGTAATATATACTTTTCTCAGTATATCTTTAAGGGATTATACCACTTTAGACGCCCGAAAAAAGGCTATTTTTGTGAATTTTTCAGGCTATTTCTATTATATATATATATTGACTTAATTTTTTTGGGCTCCATTAATACATTCTTAAATTGTGTAAAAAAGTTTTTTTATTAATTTTACATAGTTTTTTTAAAAGAAAGTGAGGCGAAAATAGTATCTCGAATAATAGGTGTGCCCACGGCGTTGATGGTTTTTTTTTTCGTGAAGGATTACCTAAAACACAAGAACCAAAAAGATTTAGACTGAGTAAAAGTGTGGCCTGGTGTGGCTATGGCTCAAACTAGAATTATTAATTTTTATGCATAAATAACAAAATGGCGGATGTTTAAAAAATCGAAAAATAAAGTTTTTTTGGTGGTTTTTCAGGTCAACAATATACTAAAAATGAATATTTTGACTTTATTCTAGTTTCGGCCATACTCACACTCTTAATGAGTCTAAATCTTTTTGATTTTCATGATTTAGGTAATCCTTCACAAAAAAAAATTAACGTCGTGGGCACACCTATTATTCGAGTTTGTCTCGATTTTTTATATAAAAAATCGATGTAGAATCAATTTAAAAAAATTCACGCATTTTAAGAGTGTATTAATGGAGCCCATAAAGAATTACATCAATATATAATAGAAATAGCTTGAAAAATTCACAAAAATAGCCTTTTTTCGGGCGTCTAAAGTGGTATGTTCCCTTAACAATTTTGGTCGATCTTTAGAAATCTTTGGCAATCGTGTAATCTCTTGCAATCTTATACAATCTCATGTAATCTTTGTCAATGTTGCAATCTTTGTCAATCTTGCAATCTTTGTTAATCTTGCAATCTTTGTTAATCTTGCAATCTTTGTCAATCTTGCAATCTTTGTCAATCTTGCAATCTTTGTGAATCTTGCAATCTTTGTCAATCTTGCACTCACTTGCAATCCGTGCAATCTCATGCAATTTTTAGCAATCTTTTGCAATCTCATGCAATCTTTAGCAGCCTTGCAATCTCATGCAATCTTTCAATCTTGCAATCTGGTGTACACGAAAAATGCAAGTAATTAACCCTTCGTGCGTAATTTATAGTATATGACATGTATATATCATTTTGATCAGTGTTTAAGTTCACTATAAACGCTATGTAATTGCATCTGTATCCGTTTGCCTTCAACTTTATTTCAAATTGCAAATTCATCGAAAATCTCGCAGAATTTTTCGTAGTTTCCTTCGCTACTTCCACTCGATAAATATGAGAATAAAACTCGAGCGTACCGGCGGGTAACGTGGCGTTACGTAACCAGCATAACGCCTGGGTATAAATTCCAGGAGCGTCGTAAGATCGTGCCTCAAATACGAGCAAGTCGCGTCTTCTACGACAGCGATGATTCCTAGTCGCAATTGCGGTTGCAATTGCAAAGAATGCGAGCCAAAGATATCGAACATGAAGAGTTTCGAGTGCCAATATCTTTTTGTACTAGTTTCTGAATACTCACGGTATTCGCGATTCCGCTCGTTACTGGAACATAATTTTACAATATATGAGTTCTTGTACTTTCTCGAAGTTTAAATTTCTTCATTTCTGATTTTGTTTTTACTGAATTCTCAGCCAAAAATATAGAATAAGCAATAGAATAGAATATATAGAATAAGTAAATTTTTGACGATCCTAACATCTTTTTGCGTAAAACTCATATTTTTATTTCAAAAGAAAAACGAATATTGGATGCCATTTTAATCACTCATTCAACAGAGACGTGAAAATTCCTGTTGAAAAGTTCCTGTGCGTTATATTTTCAGTCTAGCGAGCATTAGGGTGGGTTTAGGCTAATGTGTTTGCTACTCATCTCACTACTCAACTCTTAAGGTGAAGTTTGCATCAAAATTTAATCAATTTAAAATTGCAGCAGCGTTTATACTTTACAGTATGCAATACTTTACTTTCATTATACACACTAATTACCCAGGCGGAAAATTTATAGATAATCTATCGATAATGGATTATCGATAGTCACTATGTAAAAAATTATGCCTAATTTTGAAAAACTGAAGTTATCAAAATATTTGAAATAAATGACAACTAGATGTAGTTGTCAATTGTTTCAAATAT
>JBAGKK010502814.1:0-14645 GCA_037177015.1 Euceroptres primus | reverse complement strand
CATTCTGGGTATTTGGGAATGAATCTGAGTATTCTCTTGGAAATGGTACTCTTCAAAAGTCAAAAAATTTTTTTTTTCACTTTTGTCAAGAAATAAAAAAAAATAGAGCCTCGATTTGAATATATGCTCTGATAAGATCATACGGATTTTCATTAGCTTTAATTAAAACAAAAAAAACGTTTGAATCGGATTAAAACTGTAGTCGAAAAATCAATTTGTCCAGAGTCGTGATTTTCGTCCCACTGTGCGTCCGTGGGTCCGGAACTCTAAGTTAAAAAGTTGGGTTTCTAAATAGGGATAGTCTACCTCTGTAAGTTCGTTGAAGTGCGCCAAGCGATTGTAAAGTGTGCTACCCCGGGACACTTCTAAATAGTTTATTGGGCGAACGTAAAATAATTAAATCTTCTGTCCGGCGGGAGCCAATCGGAAAGTTGAGGGTGATTGCGGGGTAGTAAATTCAATCTCAAGCCGTGGAATTTTCCTCGCATCAAAGAATTTTCTATCGGCGTGCAAACGCGACTCAATCTCTACTTGAGAGATTTCGATCGAGAACAAGCAAGCCCGTTATCTACGGCTAACGGATCATCCTCAACTTGGCACCGATAATAGTGCGTGAAATGGCGAAAAGACTAGAGTCATCCAAGGGTGGCGAATCGAGTGAAGTTCCAGCCCAACACCGAGAAACAGACGCCAAGGGAAAAATCTTTCTTCTCATCTCCATTCCTCTGAGCTGGTAGTGTGTAAGATACTTAGAAAGAACAACGTAGGGTAAACAGTACAAAAATGTATCGTTCTGTAGTTTTCATTGAAACAACAGGTGGTAATTCAAGATAATCCAGTTTATAAATTTGTATTGTTTCAAACTTTGGTTGTTCAATTAAAACTCAATAAATTTGGGACTTTTGGACCCAAAAGATTCGTTCTTTTCTTGCTTTCAACCCATATTTTAAAACTATTTAGCGTTCAAAAATACAAAAGCAATGTGGCATGTGACAGCGCACTGACAAGGTAGTTGATCCCAAAAATAAAAACAAGTTCCTAGGAACTTGGCAGCTTGGTAGCCGCCAACGCGGATAAGAATGAATTATTTAAATTAATATTGTTATTTTGTGACAATTTTTATTATAAAATTAGATTATTTAAAAAAATTTTAAATAAAATTGTGATTCCTGAGAGTATGAAATAAAAAAAAAATTTCCTGTATTTTTGTGCCTAAATTACCATAAATCAATGGTATCTGCTATTACATACATTGTACAAAAAAAATAGGTAAAAAACTATCCTAACTTTCAAGACAGTCTACAAAACATTACAACTTTTTGTTGCTAAGAATATTCTCTGCGTCTTGACCACATCTAGTTTTTTTGTAGAATGATGACTAGTTGGCAACTAGCATTATTTCTTTGTAAGAACCTTTTGTTGATAAACTATCTTTCACCCTGTCGGGTAGCACGGTACTTAAACGGGACTTAAACGGTACTGAGTTTAGTATTGATTCACAGTGAAATAGGAGACCAGAGAATTGGCCAAAAGTCAATTTTTTAGCATAAACAATTAAAGTTTTTTTCTAAACGTAGACATATAAATGTATTTGAAAATAAAGTTTTATATGAAAATGTGAAATTCTGAATAAAAATAAACATTTGATTTTAAAATTTATATGCATTTTTCCTGATATTAAATTTGCTAATGTCTTGTAATGAAAAAAATATTTGAATGTACTATGGAGACTGAATTTTTTCACAATAATCAAGTTACTTTAAAACGAAAAGTGATACGAATAAGTCAAAAATGTTTTTATTTTGAAAAGGTACCTTCTTGAATAAGATATAAAAAATAAATCAATAAATTAATTCCAGGCATAAATTCCAGGTAGCATTCTGTTGCCTACATCTTGAGCTACAATTCACATATGCGCTTTTTTGCGGAAACTGATAAACTGCTATATTCAGGGGGTTATAAGTCTGAGCGCTCGGACTCGCTCTTCACTTATTCGCTAGGCGTTGTGTCACGCAGAGTTGCACATGTGTACCACTGCTCTTGTAAAAAACTGTTAGCAATATTGCATTGCTTACAAATTGTTTCTGTTGTATAAAAAGCATCCACTAATCTCTCTTAATTAATATTTATTGATATTACTGTTCCTTCATTCATTTGAAAACTCTTTGTAGACAACATTTTCTGCATTCTTTCTGCATTAGTTTTGATTTTGAGTTTCTTTTTTTTCTTTTTTTATTTGTTTACTCTTATTATCATTACTATTACTATTTTTTGATATTAAACTAAAAAGATGACAGATTTTACAAAGAGGAAGATTCTTAATCTCTCTTCACAAAGCGAAAGAATTGAATACATTCAATCTCAAGTCATAGGGGCAAATACGACGCAAAATTTTAAGGAGTCAGCAAAAGAAAATACATGTTTGAAAAAAAGCATGGAACGAGGTTAGATTCTGAGTTTAAAATTCCTGATTTACATATGGAAGTAGAAAATGAAGAAACAAACTTGCGAAGTACATCAAATTTTGGCCGTCCGTCACTTCCATTTGACAAAAAGTCTTAGCGATCACAAAAACTTGATGTTACTGTAATCAATGCTCAAAATGCAAATGATCCTAAAAGGTTGTCAATGGCTTGTTATCATGCATCCAAGTTATCAAAAGAAAAAGATTTAAGTGTGGTATTGAAACAAATGATAAAGGATCCAACTGGATCGGCTAAAGTGAGACAAATTATGCAGGAACAAAAGCCCTCAATTGTGAAGATGACTCCAAAGGAAGTTTTACTTTTTCTGTTAGAGCAAAAATTCAGTAAATCTAGCTATATAGCTCTGAGAGTTGAAGTTCACTCAGGAGCTGATATTTTTCCCGCATATGAGCACGTTAGAAAAAAAATGAATTGCAAAAAGGTGTAATTATCCAGAGCATTGTAAATTCGAGTAACACGGAAGCAGAAGCAATTTTATTCTGTTCCTGGGGTTTTGATGGTAGTTCAGTGGTAGTTTAGATGGTAGTTTAGATGGTAGTTCAATCGTTTAAAGATAAATCTGTAGTAATCAATGATGAAAGTATGTTTGCAATTACCTTAAGATTAGTAACTACAAATAATATAATATTTTGGAATAATAGAACCTTACAGTCGCCAAAATTTTGTGGCCTTATAGAGATTCTGTTCGCTAAAAAATCAGCAAAACTCATTCTGGATTAGCAGAAGATAATCGCTGCACAAATACAAGAACTAAAGTCTGTTAAAATATCACTAGAAGATGTCAAAATATGTGAATATCTCCTTTATACGCTTGGATCTGTTTTTTAAAAATATTTCATACAACTACCTGTTGAAAAATAGCAAATGTGAAGCGCGCAAGATAAGGAAGAGCATGCAAAGAACCGGATGTTTTGGTTGATTGTCTTGGTTTGAATAAAGAACTTCTCTGTAACTTCAGAACAATATTGATCGCTCTATCTTGCCATTTTACCAATAAATGTGAACCTCTTCGACGAACTGTGCACTTCTACTAGTCAATTTTATGTTAAACATTATTCTTGGTACACAATGCCATCTTCGGTTCATAAAATACTCATCCATGGTACTGAAATTATGAAACACAGTATATTGCCGGTTGGAAAGCTCGGCAGAGAAGCATCGGAAGCTAGTAACAAAAATTACAAAAATTACAGGCTTCATCATAGCAGAAAGTATAGCCGAGCTGATTCTATGGAAGATATGTTTTATCGATTATTATTAGATACTCCGGACCCAGTAATGTCGACTATGAATTTGAAGTCACGCATTCGAGAACGTGGTAAAAGAAAACAATTTAAAATTTCCGAGGAAGTACGAAAACTTCTTGCTATGCCTGAAGTGGGCGAAATTGATGATGCAGATATTTCTGAGAGTTCATCGGAAAGTATTATGAATGATTTTGAAGATTTAGCCTGACTTCCAGAAACATTAAAATTATTGGATGAGGTCATATTGACTGATGAGGAAGACTGATATTTATATCCATAAGGATTTATGGAGCTTATGTGAGAGGCATGGGGACTCACAAAAAACAAGCACCCAGAAATTGTGAGAGGCAAGAGGACTCACAAAAACAAGTACCCCAGAATTGTGAGAGGCACAAAAAACAAGCACCCCGAAATTATGAGAGGCAAAGGGGACTCACAAAAACAAGCATCCCGAAATTTTGAGAGGCAAGGGGACTTACAAAAAACAAGCACCACAGAATTGTGAGAGGCAAGAGGACTCACAAAAAACAAGCACCCCAGAATTGTAAGAGGCAAGGGGATTCATGAAAAACAAGCACCCCGAAATTGTAAGAGAAAAGGGGACTCACAAAAAAAGCATCCTGAAATTGTGAGAGGCAAGGGGACTCATTAAAATCAAGCACCTAGAATTTCAATTAAATGCTTATCTTTTAATTACGGTATTACCTCTGCTTTACTTAATTTTGAATGTTTGAAATTAATTATAAAAAATCAGCGACCCCGAAAACTCTGAAAGAAAAACTTATGACCTACTAAGTAGAAATCTTGACTTTTAACCAATTTTCTGGGCTCCTATTAGACTCAAAAACCTCGTTCCACAAAGTTTCATACAAACAAGAAAAAATGAAAACTTTGTCCGCTATATTGGATCCTCCATTTTAAATTTGTAAATTTTGGCGTCAAATTCGAAATCAGCGAACTCAAAAACCCTCTAATACCAGTTTTCATACAAATATATAGAAATTCGGAAATATTGTCCGCCATATTGGATCCTCCATTTTGAATTTGTGTATTTTGGCGTCAAATTCGAAATCAGCGACCTTAGAAACCCCATCGTACAAAGTTTTATATAAATATGTAAAACTTTGGAACTTTTGGCCGCCATAGTGGATCAGCCATTTTGGATTTTGAATTTTTCACTTTAAATTCAAAATCAACGACCTCAAAGACCTCATATCAAGTTTCATACAAATGCGACGAAATCTTGACTTTTGACCAGTTTTTTGAGCTTCTTTTCCACTGTGCGACTCAGTACCGAAAGTTGAAAACAATTTAAGTATTTAAATATTTAACTTTTTAAGGAAAGTTTTATATATTTGTAACCGTGAAAATACGTAGACTGAGAATTTTATCAAATTGCTGGTTGAAAATTCAGATCCTACCGATTTTCACGATTACAAGCATATAAAATTTGTTTTAATAAGTCTAAAATTAGAATAAGTATCAAGAATCTCTTACTGTATAATTAATAAGGAGGCTATATAAAGAGATGAAAACGTAAACGATAAGTATAATGTTGATGTGAATAAATAATTTGTGAATAGTAAAAGGCTCCAAATCCCAATTTACCCCACACTGAGGGCCACCTATTTAATTTTGAGGTTTGCGTTTAGACAACACTTACCAAATAGATGGGATCTGTCGAGATCCTTGAGTCGGCAGAATTATGTGAGATGCCCATTTTTCAATAGGATATCGATTTCGACTGAAAAAAAATTATTTTCTGAAATCGAAGTAGACGACAAATTTAGAAAGAGACAGTAGGTTCAAAAGCCACACTGAAAACTATTTTTCCCGAACAACACAGGCACTTTCGAAGAAATCGGGAGGTTTACAACCAATTATAAGCCTCTGTTCTTTATTACGAGCACAATAATTTTGCTATTTGTGGTTGAATACGGCGTAACTTTGAATATCCTTGGAATGAAAATTCACCCCTGTTACGTACCATCCAGGGCAACTTGAATTAAAAATAATTTGGCGAAACAAATTCTTTGAACGCTATTTCACACAATTTATTTCAAACCGTTCTCTCATAGGACCTCGGTTTAAGAAACATAATATTTGCTGACTACATTGCTGACTCATCATTTCTAGCTGCCCTGCAATAAGCTAAAGCTGCTCGAGAAAAGTGGATAGAGATTCTTATGCAGAACCAAATTAAATAATTGAATTAAGAATAGGAAAAGCGATCCATCATTCTTACTTTCCCATTTTCAACAACTTTATGTTTACGTGTTATACGTTAATTTTAAGTTCTCTAAAATTAACTGCCCTAGAAGTATCATACAGAAGTGTTGTAAAATTACGAAGGAATACATTGTGGAATGAAAGAATGAAGGAAGAGAAATACCCATTGTAAGAATGAGAGAATGTAGGAAAAGAAGATACATTGTAAGAACGAGAGAAGGCAGGGGAACGCGCAGAATTGTAACGAGAGAGAATGTAGAGAGCAGAGTATAATGAGACAGGTCGGAGAGAGAGAAAAGAGAGTAATCGTGAGAGCGAAGTCAAGAGAGACTCGACTGTTGCTGTCCATCCTTTTGGCCATCGCTCCGTCCTTTTTGCACTCATAAGCACGCCGCACGAATTTCTCATTACCTCACCACAACGCTTGCTTACACATGGATGATACCGTGTGACGATTAGCATGCACAGCGGCCATCGCTGTTTCTACTACAGCTGATTCTCAACAACAAGAAACCCACGTGCTACGTTGGTTTCTTCCTAGCGCTTATTTTAGAACTTCATTTTTTTCTATTAAATAATAGGTAACAAAGTCAAATCCTAACTATTTCTGGTTACGGATTTAAAACAAAAACCCCTCTTAATAAAGTGGTTTTAGTAATTATAATTAAGTTGGAATTATTGGCCAACATAAGATCAACAAAACTAAAAGAATTTGATGAGTATATTTCGAGTTTCTCTAATGGAATTAGGAAAGAGATTAGGAAATCATGTCAGCTAAAAATCACATATTGCAACTAGCATGGTAATCCCCGCCGAATCCATCACCTACTTCAATCACCGCAGTCCAATCACCAAGCATCGATGAGCGGCACGTTTTTCGGTCAAAATTAAAATCGCAGTTTGACGGGACTTCTGAATGAGTACGGAGTTCCGGTAGAATCCTCACATCTTTGCCCATTTATTTTCGTAGCGACAAAAATTTTGAAGAAGCCCATCTTTAGTAGGACGACTCCAAGGAAAACTCTCCTTTCTCGTTTCCAATTTCCGGTGGTAAAGCTAAGTTTAGACTAGGATTTGATAACGTGAGTAAAAATTAAGTAAAAAGGTGTAATCTTGTTTGTTGTTATCTTTTATTGTGCAACAGGTGTTGAAATTCGCGAGTGATTTCCTGAATTGATAATTTTGCATTTGTATAAAGTCCAATTGAATAAGGATTCTTCAGCATAAAAACTTGATTTTTCTTGAGTACAAACCTACCCACCCCTTTTCAGAAATAGGAACTAGAGTGAACTATTTCGGCCAGGCAGCACTTTAGTAGAAGCAGAGAGTCTGCACATTTAAACGAGTCCCGACGGAATTAGGCAGCTTTGAAGCCTTCACAACGAAACAGTTTATTATTAACTAATTTAATTGTTCGTTCGTAACAAGCTGATGGTGGCAGCGGTGGGATCATTCTACGTGCACCCCCTGGCCTGATACTTTAGACACATTTTTGATTTTTACATTTTTTTGAAAATTTTTCAATTTTATTCAAAATTAGAAATTTTGTGATTTGAGTTGCGACCCTGTTGCAACATTGTTAAATTAGTTATCTGTATCCTCTCCTTGTTAATTTATTGATAATTGAAGTTGTTCAGAATTTGTCTCTGTGCTTTTCAGCAGGTCAATTCTTGGAAGTTTCTAGTTATTGCTTTTCAGCATGACTGCAATTCTTAAAGCTTCAGTTTTTATTAAAATTAACAAACATATAAGAAGGTTTACCATATTGCTTTTCAGCACGCGGCCAACCCTAGAATTCAATCTTTGTGCTTTTCAGCAGAAATTTTGAATTCGAATTTCATAATTCCTATTTCTCTCCCCCTGGATTTTTGTCGAAAGTCTTGGTTTTCCGGAATTTATTTCTATGCTTTTTAGCAGGAGGTAAATTCTAGGATGTAATAGCTTCTGTTTTTAGCAGAGCTTTCAGATTCTTAAACCTGATTTTAATTTAAAATCAGAAAAGCAACAGAAAATTCCCCTTTGTGCTTTTCAGCAGAAAGCCAATTTTCGAATTCAATCTCTTGTGCTTTTCAGCAGAGATTTTGAATTCTAACCCTATCCTTAACTCTTTCCTTTTAATTTTCTTTCGAGGACAAAAATTTTCAGAATTTGCTTCTATGCTTTTCAGCAGAGCTTCGAATATTGAATTTTTGCTTTCAATTAAAAATTGAGAAAAATTAGAAAATTCGCCTTTGTGCTTTTCAGCAGAAGATTAATTTTCGAGTTCAATCTCTTCAGCTTTTCAGCAGAAATTTTGAACTCCTTACCCAAGAATTTTATTTTGCTTCCCTTTTCCTCCCAGCCCGCGTATGTTTTCCAACCGGATTTCCACCCGATTTGCCAATGTCGCCATCTATTGGTGAAGAAGGCTCGCGGAAAAATTGTCTGCACTGAAGGTGTCCCTTCCGGAAATCTCGAAACCCGGCCCACAATAACTTGTTATTTTCGATGTACCAGAAAACCCCATTCATAGGCTTAAGGCTCAAGTACTTTTTCTCCACGTCTTGAAAAATCAGGAACAGTTTTCCTCCTTTGACAACTTGCTTGTGAAAGCAGAAGCTAGTTTGAACCTGATTAATTTGAATCCAGAAAAGTCCTCCACTTCCAAAACTAATTAGAAGTAGGCTCAAAGATTTTCAATCGTGTTGTTATATTTTCATCACACTTTCAAATGCCTAAGGTCAGAAACAGCACCAGAAAATCAAAAGTAGGCTTTTGATTTTCTGTTAATGAATTCTGTGATTTAAATTTAAATATCTCACGCAGTAGTTCAGAAGAAAACAGAAGTCAAATTCTCTTGTGGAATTGCTGACTCAGGTTAGTTTCCTTCCAGATCAAGCCAGAAACCTTATCGAATCTCATACGTTGGAATAATCTTTAAATTTAGGGAAACTTGAAGAAATTGTGAAATTAACTACCAATTCAGAATCGGAATCTGAAATTGAGGTAGTATTGTAAAAATTTTATTTCGATTGCATACGACCTTACCTGCACCGAGGAATGTCTCACGTCAGCAGAAAATCTCGCGCGGGATAGGACTCTCGCTACAGAAAGTAAACAAACATTTTCCTCTGGTGCATTGTCAAAGTTTCAGAAACACCGATAGAGAAATACATAAAAATTGAAGGAAACAGAATTTCCTAATTTCCTTAATCCTTAAGGGGGTCAGTCTTTCTAGAGCCCGAAAAAAGGTGCTTTTTGAGAATTTTCCTTTTTTTCAAATCAAAAAACTGCATAGACGATCAATCTTCCAGAGATATTTTCATCAACTTTTGAACAAAGTTTAAAAAAAAAAACGGCACCAAAATATTTTAAAATGTTGGAGTAAACCGTGTGGTGCACTGGAATGTCTCGCCGCCAAAGTAGTAGGACGGCATACACGAAAGCGTCCGGAATTCGTAACGGAAACAGAAATAATTATCATTTCCTTAATTTGGATACTTTTTTATTCTATATGAACTACAAATATCCATTTTGACTTGATCCATTTTTAATATTTTCATAAGCACAAATATTTAAAGAATTTTCATCAAAAATCGTAGTTTTGGTTGCAACAGTGGAATTTTTTTATTAATATTCGGTTTTCATTACGTTTTTTTGGTTCATATAGAGTAAACTAGTATCCAAATTAAGAAAATGACAATTATTTCTGTTTCCGTTACGAATTCCGGACGCTATCGTGTACGCCGTCCTACTACTTCTGTGGCGAGACATTCCAGTGCATGGTTTACTCCGCCATTTTTTTGGCGCTGAACACGAATCCGGTCTCAGAAATTGCCTATCACGTCAGGATTTTGAGAAAATTGAGGACAAAGTGTCAAAAAACGTGTATTGGCCTTTTTTGAGAATTTATAGCGGTTGAACCTGACGTGTTAGAAACTTCAAAAATATCTCAAAGTAAAGCTTATACTTTGTATTTTGAAATTATTTTCACATGTGCCATTGAAGCACTGTCAGCGTCTTTTTGTAGTGGTGCACGCGCTCGCGTATGCATGGTCTACACGTGCTTAGTCGTAATGCTAAAGATGTACACATATTACACACTGTACACATATTAGAATTTTGAGAATGACATAGTCATTTGTTTTTAGTGCTTTTAGTGCTCTCGCTTTGTCTGTCATTTGTTTCACCATTCATTTGTTTTTTTTCTTCTACTTCGTCTATTCGACTGACAAGGGAAACGTCAGAGGTGGTGTTTTTTGTTTTGATTCAAACTTTTTGTAAAGAAAAGTCATGGCCTTAAAGTAAAGTTTTGAAATTCCTAGAACCCAATATTTGGCCAGTTTTGAGAAGAAAGGCTTTAAAAAAATTGACGCTAGTCTTATGGACTTGAGAAAGCCGATTCTTAAGTGGCTGAGCAGCTAAGCGGTTGAGTGCCCGATTTGCGCGCAGAGATTGCGGGATAAATTCTCGCCGTCTGGATTTTTTTATTTTTATTTTTTTACTTTATAATTATTTAAATGTTTATACATTCAATTTCCTCGTAAATTTTCTGTCAATTATACGATAATAAACATTTAATATGCTTTTTTCCAATGATAAACTCACATTTTCGGAGTTTTTTGCATACAAATGTAATTGTTATAACTGTTATAAATTTAATCATTTATTTAAAATTGATACACATATTATAAAATAAAAAATGTATCAAATAATTACATTTTAAATGAGATATGAAATCATTTATTATTATGACTCGTGATATTTTATTCGAAATAAAACTATCCAAAATAAATATTTTCGTTTATATTGTCATTTTAAAATATTTATCTACATGATCAAAATTTCATAACTCATTTAAAATATAATTATTTGATATATAAATTCTTATTTTATAATGTGCGGATCAATTTTAAATAACTGATTAAATTTATAACATTTATAAAAATTACATTTGTATGCAAAAAAACTCCGAAAATGTGAGTTTATCATTGGTAAAAAGCATATTAAATGTTTATTATCGTATATTATATTTATTATCGGGCGCTCAACCGCTAAGCTACTCAGCCACTTGGGAGACGGCTTTTTCACGTCCATAAGACTAGCGCCAATATTTTTATGGCCGTTTTTCTCAAAATTGGCCAAATATTGGGTTCTAGGAATTTCACAACCTTTCTTTACAAAAAGTATGAATCAAAACAAAAAACACCACCTCTGACCATTCCCTTGTGAATTTCTTCTGCGCTCGCTATATTTAATAGAAAACTGTTGAATTCAAAAAACTATTAAATAGCTGTTGAAGAGCAGTTGTCATTTTTTTAGTGCGGTATCAATAGTGCTGTCATTTTTGTTTCACCATTCATTTGTTTTTTTTCTACTACGTCTATTAGACTGAGTTTCTTCTGTGCTCGCTATATTTGATAGAAAACTGTTGAATTCTGAAAAATATTAAATAGCTGTTGAAAAGCAGTTGTAAACTCCCCCCCCCCGTTTTTTGCAGATGTCGACGTTTTGAGACCTCCTGAGTCCAAAAAACAGGCTTTCATGACGGCGTCTGTCTGTATGTCTGTTAGCGCGATAACCTTCGAAAAAATTATCGCTTCTCATTGCAATTTGGTACACGTTACAGATGTTCATATCTCAGGTTTTTTCAGACTTTTTGAGAACAATTTTTTTGACAAAAATAAATGTTTAAAGACGGTTTTTGGGTAGATTTTATAAAGCCCTACAAACTATCTAAATGGTATTTTCCAACGGACCAATACCAACAAAGCTACGCCATGTTGAAGCCTTAAAAAAAATCAAAAAACAAATTTTGGACCAAATCGAAAAATCTACACACTACAGTTACGCACATTCTCACCACATCTCCACCTCAACAAGCGTACATATTTCTCAGAAAGCTTCAACCAAAAAATCCTAGATTTAAATGTTTATACGATTTATTTTTCTGTCTAAATTTTAAATTATTATTTCGAAAAAATACAAAATCGTATTTTTTCCAATAAAATACAAAATGCCGGGAAATCATCTGCACCGTTTCATAAAGCTCCACAGAGGGAACAAATTTGGTCCCTAGTTAACCCTTTCTTCGTATCTCGCATCGTTCTCTAAAAAAATCCAAATTTTCGTATTTTTTAACACACTTATTCTATTTTTTGTCCCTAAATTTTACTTACACGTGATAGAAAGTCAACTTTACACGAGAACAACAGGAGATAAGGGAAAATGCCTTAATACAATTTTATAAAGCTCCTTCAGGCGAGCAACTTGCGCCTCTAGCAATTTCTTCGCAGCTCGCGTCTTTCACTACGAAAACTTAAAGCGTCGAGTTTTTATATTTTTACATTCTCATCACTATGAGAGTGTATTCATTTTGTGTAAAATTTGATCCCCCCCGCTTTTTGCAGATGTTGACGTTTTGAGATCTCCTGAGTCCAAAAAACAGGTTTCTCGCGGGTGTCTGTCTCTGTATGTTTGTCATATGCGATCAAAGTTCTAAAAGTTGGAGCTTTTTCAAAATTTGTTAATTAAGTTTTTTAAAAATCAAAAATTTTTAATTGCAGATCTTAGTAGCTCTCAAAAAACACTGTAAATTATCTTGGTGACATTCTTCAATTCAAAAAAATTCAAAAAGTTATAAAATTCTGAAAATTATAAAAATCGTTCAAAGAAATATAGTATTTTTAAGAAAATTTCTTGATAAGAAATCCCAGAAAACTGATAATTTTTTTTCAAAAATGCAAAAGATTTGATCTCGATTTTCGATAGTTGTCCAAAAACTCTATAAATTATCTCCGCAGCAAAAATCAGTGTCCATAAATTTATTTCAAAGTACATTATTTAAGGCACACAGAAAGCCATGACTAACATTCATACTTCGAATCTCATGAGTCATAAGATGCAAAGTTGTTATTCTCTTTATTTTTTTAAAAATATTTAATAATAATGTGATTATTAAAATGATAGTTTTCCATAGAGTATTTGCGAATAAAGGTTAATGCAAAATAGAGAAATTGATATTATTATTTAATCTTTATTTTGGAAAATCTGAATAAGCAGTTCCGGACTTATACTAATTATAACCGTACCATTATTATTTAGTAATATATAATAACATATCAGTAAAAGAGACAGAGATAACTGCCAACATTTAATTTTTTTTCACTCTGGAAACTTCAGGGTCTCAAAATATGTTGTGTTCTTTGAAAACCAAAAGTGTAAACGTTGGAAAAATTCCGAAAAATCTAGCGAATTTGGTTTCAATGTTTTACGAATCGCTAATATCGAGCGCGAGGCGCGAATGCCGTGATGACAATGTATTCCTCAAAGTCGAAGTGACTTTGAGAAAATAAAGTTCACATTCAGGTACATAATAACAAAATCTAATTACTTGTATCAGAAAACGTGTACATGTTGCGTGATCTATAAAAGGAAAGGGATGGGTTTTAGTTAAGCGTCACAATAATGTTAAAACATAAGAAAAAACGTCACACGGGGACTGGTGAATCAAAAATCACGAAAAAGGTGTCACGTAATATGTGTATGCTCTTTCTTAGTGGTATTAAATCGTGATATACAAAGGTGACTGCAAGTGATCGTCGCGCTACGATCACTTTCCACCGGAGCGCGAAGCGCGACAGTCACTCCGCGCGCCTTAGGCGCGCTCAAACTTTCGAGCGATGAGAATGTGCCCGCGCCCCCGAAGGGGGCCGGACAAATTTTTTTAGTGCGGTATCTCGCTTCGTCTGCCATTTATTTTACCATTCATTTGTTTTTTTTTCTACTTCGTCTATTCGACTGAGTTTCTTTTGTGCTCGCTGTTGACGTTGCGGACCGTTGATCACGCAAATTTTCTTTTTATTGCGTGGCGGTCACTCCTTGTATTTTCAACAAGGATTTGAAGGGTTTTGAAAGAATGAAGTGACACGAAGTACACAAAATATCACTGTTTATTAAATAATTATAGTAACAAGTTGGTTGCGCGAGTGATTATAATTGTGGTGAGATGTTCTCGCTACGAATTTCTAAAAGCGACTGTCTAAAGGAAGAAGGAGCTCCACTGCGAAGGGTAGGTGGATGGTCAAAGTGTTGAAGGGGGGATTTGGAAAATGCAGCAGTCTCAAAGTTGTCTCAGGTAGAAAGCATGACTCATCAAAGGACGTTGCAAGAACAGTTATTTGGAAATCATGTAGTTAAGTGGCGTCGAACCCTAAGTAAATATAATGCTATTGTACATATTTCTAAATCGTCGTACACGAAGGAAAGAAGTTATGGATGGCTTTGAAGGACAGCTTAAGTGCCTAGCCTGTGATTTAAACTGAAAGTTAATCCTTACCTAAATTTGAAGGCGATTTTGTGAGTTCGGCTTCAACACTCGCTGTTGAATTCTGAAATCTGTTGAAGAGTAGTTGTCATTTGTTATATCATAAGGGTAACAAGAATTTTTGTATCTTGCAATCAAAAATATTTTGAACTTGTAAAATTAATCCTGATAACTTTTGTTATATCTGTGGCCGTTATACTACAGCAAAAGCGAAACATAATATATCGGATTTTATCAAAGATATTTATAATGACTACACAGCTCTACAAAAAAAAAATTTTTTTGTGTTGCCCTGGATATTTTTGCAAATTTTTATGTTTTCAAGTGCCCAAATTGCGAATATATTCATGAAAGTACTGAATGTGCTCTTGTTTTTAT
>JBAGKK010502803.1:0-14645 GCA_037177015.1 Euceroptres primus | reverse complement strand
TAGAGTGTCCTAAGCTGGGACCGGATGAGTAAATGCGTTTTCGAATAGCGGATAACCATAAAGTACAAAAATGACCCTTACTTAGCTCTTTAGAAATACAAGACTTTCAGTAATAAAGATTTGGCTGTTTCACAGATGTTTGCGTCGGCTTGTCGTGAGAAAATATTTTAGAAAGCTGAGAAGGCAATACAAAATTATGAAGAGGAATGTGTAGTTGATTTTAGAGACAGTATTGATGGCTAAATAAATTCTAGATAAATTATTAGTAAATTGTTACGACGTAACATAGAGGATAGAGTGAAATTTTTCAATTTTCTTCAGCCTGGAGGAGAATTTGGAATAGATCACTATCTTTAAAAAATTTAAGTAAGAATTATAGATTTGATGTCAATTATGCGCAAAAGAATGCCGCTAACACTGTACTCATAGCACGGTGCATCGTTTCTATTTGTATCGAAATACTTATTTTGCGCATATAGCTAGATGTCTCAATATAACTAGATGTGATAATCCGAAAAGTGCTATTATGAGGCCAGACGCCATATCCATTTTCGTCGGATCGACGAGGCCCAGTCATTTTCTTTGATGATTCTGATGATTTGATGACTCTCATGATTCTGATGATGATGGATCTTCTGATTCCAAATCTGTGTGGTTCGTATCTGTCTTTTATGGAGTTCGCAAGATATATGCAATTAAATAAATTTTATTAATTCCTGACTACTAACTTTGCATTTCGTATTTTTTTTTAATTTCCTGTGCATTGTGTTAGAGTATATCAAGAGCAATGAAAATTTCCTAAACACATTTGCGATCAGACGAATATTTATTGTAGAAAATAAAGAAAAAGATAACGAAAAAGATTCTTCACAGATCCGAAAGTGTTGGTGGAAATACACATTTTTTGTAATAAGTATTATCCCTCTAAAGTTATTAATTTTTAAGGAACCAGAAATTTAGTTTAGGAAAATTACAATGGAGTAAAAATTTCGGTCACAAACTATGGCTCAAGTAGTAGAGGGCAACTATGAGCCGCCAGACGGGCCCTGTTAGCAATATTTAGATAACTATAAGGGTGTCTGGCGGAATGTTTACATAGCTGGGTGTCAGTGACCGGAGTGTGGGGGATATTGAGGGACCATAAGGAAAGGGAGTGTGGAGAGGTGAAGGGGTGTTACTGAGAATATAACGTGGTATTCCTGGAATTAGGGATACCCGTGTGGAAGAGCAATGGGGTGGTATTAAAGGGGCTTTTGAGGTTAGGGGAGGAGTGGAGGGGGAGGGTAGGAATATGGCGTAATATTCCTGAAATAGGGGATCCCTGTCTGGAGGAAGAATGGAACTTTGTTTGACGTCATATATGTCTAAGCAAAAAATCCCGACTGGATTTTTTTCGCTATCCTAATAAAAATGATTTTAATAAAACGTTTAATTTTCGAATAAAAGAGAAAGCGAAATAATTAATAATTAATAACGTGAAAGCATGTATAATTATTAACTAGAGCAATTAAGAACTTAAACTATTGAGAAAAGGATAATTAAAAAGAGATTTAGGTAGTGTTAAAAACTATTGATATAGATTTATTCACATTAAAAAAAATGTTATCTAATTAAATCTAATAAATTCGGTTTATTATTATGTATTTCAGAAAAAAAGATAAAACTAACATACAGCTAAATAAAATATGCGCTTAAAAATTATCGAATATTTTAACGTTTTGCAACGGTCAAACGTATCCTAATCGGCAAACTCAAAATGGCCACATGACTTGGAAAATGAGGTAAGTACATTGAAGGTTAAAAATACCATGATAAAGCCATATGGTGACCGAGACAATGTGAATAAATTAAAACAAGTTTAAGCCTGATCAAGATGAAAGAGGTTTGGTGTCTTCGATAAGGTCAGACGTTGGTAACAACAGTTGAAAAAGTCATAAAACTATTTTCAATGACGAAGCGTGACAATACGCTGCGGATCGATTATGAGATGCGCTGGTCCACCTATTTGTATTTGTATTTTTAGGGGTTTCCTGTAACTATGTAAAAACATGGAATCAGTTAATTGGCGAAATTTCCCTATCCCACCCCTCCTAAAAACGAAAATGTAGTTCCTTTTAACCTACCTGCAGAAGGAGAAAATGCTCAGTTTCCACCGAGTTTTGATCATGGCAACACCCAACAAACTTATCACCGAGATAAAAAGAGCAAGACATGTTCTAAGTAACGGAGATACTAGCTTACATGTGTTTCGGTCAATTTTAGAAGCATGCGAATCACCTTAAATATTAACGATTGCTCGATGTACTCGGGATGCGGACGCGTTACAGATTGTAAAACGAGTGATAGATGAAAAAAAAATCGTTACCAAGAAGTCATTTAGCGGCGACTCGGTATGTCCCAGTGATAGTGTCTAAAAAAGAAAGGAAAAAAAGTGCAATATCATATTCAGTTATTATTTAATGTATTTTATTATTATTTAATTATTTAATGATCTTACGGTTTCTTGCCATGTATGTGATATTGTGTTTGTAAAAAGTGAACATATTTTCAGCTATAGTTCAGGCAGATAATAGAATGGGCATCGATGACGATGAGACGCAGGAAGAGATTAACCAGAATCATGAAGGTTATGCACCAGACTTTGCAGAGGAAGTTGCTGTGGAGGAAGAAGTTGCTGATTTAGAAGAAGATGATGCTAACAAAATCAATAATGTTCGTAAAATTAATCGTGATCTTAAGATTAATCATGATAATTTGGATGATCATGAAGAATCTGATCACAATTCGTATGGTTCAGATGACACAATTGTTCTTGCGAATTGCTCCCTGATGAGGAGATGAATACTAGAAGGGCTTTAGTTTATAGCGACACCACAACGACCACAGATTCAGGATTCGAATCTACCTTATAGATGATATCTTCGGAACAGAATCTGACACCAGGTCTAATAAACCAATGAAGGCGAACTACGAGTCCAAAGCGGATATGGATGAGATACCTGCACCAAACGAAGAAATGCGTGAAGGTTTGATGACTCGATTGCCGCTGCACTTAACCCATTATATAAACTATATCTATATAAACTATATCTATATAAAACAATATCTATATAAACTATACCCATTATATAACTATATTATATAAATTATATCATTATACAAACCTTTTACAATAAAAGTTGCAAATACTCCATCATTGAAATTTAACTGTAGATCCTTATATTTTTAAGCTAAAATCTGAACAGCTTTTAAATTTGCTATTTATTGTAGTAACTTTATAACATATATAAACAGAGGTCAGGAAATAGTTAACAAACCGGCCCACTCGATCCTCGTGCATGCACATATAAGCAGTTGTACGCTCTGCTATATACCGTGCGGGAATGACGCGAAAAAACTGATGAAGTTTAGCCTTTCTTGATATTTATAAAAAATAGCATATTCTAATCATAAATAATCACCTACTTATGAAAGAAAACACCGCTGAGCATATAACAGAATGGTCTTTATAATTTTTTTTCACTCCGAAACTGGTTTTCAACGCACCAACGGGAATGATGTTTTTGTCGTTAAAATGTACTTTTCAGTTTTAATATCGGATTCACAAAAAAGAGAGTTACTATTTTAAGATAAATTTTATAGAATCTTGTGTTAAACGATACGCTTAATATTTCTGTATTTATAACTCAACTGTAACTACAATATTTTACTAGAAAAAAAGACGTACGTTAATGACGACTAAAATGACAAAAATCAAGGGACAGATTTTAAGGTTTTTACAATATTATTTATTTGGCTTGAAAAATGTGCATAAATTAAACTTATGTTCATCTAAAGTTTATAAACTTGATACATTAAGCGTTTTTTAGGTTACTGTCTAAAAAAAAGGAGAAAATTAGAATATCCTCCTCCAAAGTAAGATTGGGACACCGTACGGTAATGACGTTTGGGGTGTTCTTATATTAAATTAAAGGAAATAGGAATAGAAATGAAAAAAAAAGAACTGACCATTTTGTAGAGGATGTTAATAAGTATTTATTAAATATAAAAAACTCAGTAAGAGTTTCTAATTTAATGTTATATTACTGGGACTTCAAGTTTGCCTTTAATTTGACAATTACCCACATCTCTTAGATAAAAAAAATTTTGTAATCGTTGAAAACGGAAGACGTAGAATTTCTACGTCATTGACACAATAATCAACTCTCTTTTTAAAAATAAAAAATGTAATTAGGATCTTTTGACACAGTTTCGTACCATTCATAAAAATCTTTACGACCTTTAGAAGTCATTGAGTCTGGTGTACAGTACTCGACCCTTATACTCGGCGTTTCAAGGCGTATAGAATAGATGAGAAATGTCCTCTTTTTTCGACGATACCGGTAAACCCAAAAGCAGCTGGTAGAGAGCTTAATGGTAAATGAAGGTAATTAAGACTGCCCATGAATTTCGTACGCTCAACCTGAATTAGAAGTATACTTGTACCTACCGATATAATTTTCGGATTAATTCTCGTACCCTTTTCTTCTACTAAATATTTTAAAATAAACTGTGTGTCGAAACCTTGGGCATAACGTGCAATACACACAATGCTATTGAATTTATTCTGACGTTGAGTTACTAGTTCAACGAAATCTCCAACAACATCTGCACCGTAGTTCGTACATGCTCCAACAACATCTGCACCGCAGTTCGTACATGCTACAGTCTCACACGGCTGCGTTTCATAATGTTAAAATACAAAACTAGGAGGTTTTGTATTCACGTTTTTGCAGGAATTCGTAGTGATGAGTGCTACGAAGCAATCATCATTGTAATTACGTATGCATCTGCAAGACTTACAGTGCCGTTTACCACACTCATGACTTTTTTCTAAACGTTTATTTACAATGCGTGAGCACCACCCATCACACACGCGTAGTGTGGCACACACTAGTTTTTAGTGAAATGTACTTCCGGTACGTTACTAGTTTCAGCTTTTGTCTCGAAAGGTAGTGATAACAGACATGCACAAAATTTATGCGAACAGCAATGGCCTGCAGGATTAGCACATATCCTTCATTGCCTGGTATGCAAAAGAAGCGTTGAACTTTAGCACCTTTCAAATTATAATATCACGTTATTAAATTGTCCTTATTTTGTATAGCTAAAATTCTTTTTTATTTATGAGTTCGTGTATATAAGGATTAGCTTTACCAGCTCCACGCCTATTTTTTACTGTTTTAACCGTTACAATAAACGACTGATCTAATTTGAATTGCTCGTTACGCTGAAGAACGTCGTAAATACGCAGGAATACTTTGAACTGATCGAAACGATATGCTACCCGTGTTTTTAATAAGATCTGACTGGAACTTTATCATAAAGAAATCATGCGGTTGTATATCGCGCAGTAAGTAGTCGTGTAACTGGTGTATTGCACGCTCAAAAACCCACTAGGTAGGTTTTTTATACGAACTTCAACAGAACGACTCATACATTGAAAGTCTGTGATTCTCCCATAATGCAATAAATAATCTCTCACTCTCCCTCCATCCCTCCATCTCTCGCCTTGATTTATTGCGATATTCTCTCCTGCTGTTTGGCATCAGCATGTTTAGAAAAAAGTTTCTTGTTGAAAATTCTATTAATATTCTTCCGCGAAACGGGTATAGACAAGCGAATAATCAATCGAGGAAAGCTATAGAATGGCTACTGTGGATGGAGCATGTTCTCGTAAAAGAGATTTAGCATGCTGGTAGAACTCGACAGCACAGAATACCTGAAGGAGATCTAGTTGATGGTTAGCAGTGCGACAACATACTGCAGTTCCACGGGTGTTTCTGGAATGGTTGCGTTCAATGTCAAAATGTAAATAGGGATAAAGAATCTGAACGAGGAGATTCCCTTAGTATTCGATATGAACACACACGTACTCAGACCGAAAAACTCCGAAAAGCTGGAAATGTAACGGAAATTTGGAAATGTCAGTTTGATGCTGAAAAAAAGCATTCTCCATAAATGAGGGAACTTGGCAAAAATAATGAGTTTGTATTACACGACGCATTTTTTCTACCACGAGATTCTTTTTTTTGGTGGTCGCATTGGTAAATTGGTAAATTTGGTAAATTTCCTACAGGACATCCTGTAGGATGTCCCACTGAGCCAGTTACATCGGAGTAGACGTCGTATAGTTTCACCACCACCACCATTGGAAGCACTATTTTAGGCAGCATTTCCCGAATATGAATAGCCGATCGTTTGGAAATGGTGACCATGTATATATATATATATATATATATATATATATATATATATAAGATTTAAAATATTTTACAAACACTACTCTAAATTACGTATATTTAAGTAATTTAGAGTAGTATTTGTAAAATATTTTACATCTTTATTGTTATTTTCTTTTCAATGTTCTGACATATTAGATTTTCATTTAAATAAAATAAAAAGTAATGAAATAAAAATATCACAATTGTAATGTTTTTTATGGAGAATTTGAATAAAAACATGTTATGTATTTGTTTTCATTTTCATTTTATACTATTTCACCTCATTTTCCTCATTTGGGTGTGTTGCATAAAGTTGCAGAGAAACGAAATGGCGCCGACATGATAAATATCACTTTATTCGTGAATGAATTACACAAAAAATGTTAAAACTATACATTTTTTTCAGCCATGACGTCTATTTCGTCTTATCTAAACATTTATTGATGCAAAAATACAACCGACAAAATTTATATTACGAAATTATTCAAAAATACATTAGTTATTCCATTATCCCTCTTATTACTGATTTCATGTGGTTTTATAAGTTCAAGACATCACGTAATAACAATAATAGACAAATATAATTGTAAGAATCGATTTCTAAGTACTCTGAAGTGTCTAAAAAATGATCAATAGTTTGATTTATTCAAATTCCATACTTGGTTCTTAGCCAAGATTTCGTGTCTCCCGGCCCACTGTGGACAGTCTGGATGCTATTGTATGTCCTGTCTCTTCAAGTTCTTGTCATTTAGGAGAATATGAAAACTGTCCAGGTACTGCAAAAGCTTTTGATGAGCATAGAATTAATGAAATGGGATTTGAAATTTGGTTACAGACCGACAGATGTACTCTAAAGACTCTGGTGATGGATACTGATGAATTCTGGGATGATTTCTGTGAACGGTTGTTGAAATTAAAAACTTATCACTTTATTTCAAAGAAGCAATAATCGTGTTTCAAAAACCTAAAGGAAAATTTATTGCCTGATGAGTTTTTGATTTTCTTCGATTTTTCTGAGAATTGCACCTTCATAATTCAGAATGCAGCGCAATCATTCTACTGGAATAACGACCAAGCTACAATAATCACTGTGGTGATTTATTATAAAGAAGATAGAGAGCTCAAGCACATAAGTATCGCAATCATATCCGATAACTTAGTTCATGACGCAGTGGCTGTTCACGAGTATGAGAAGATAATAGTAGATTACTTGAAAACTCATTTCAGGCCAAAGAAAATCTACTATTTCACTGATGGTGCAGGGGAACACTTTAAGAATAAGAGTAACTTTGCTAATCTCCAAGATCATGAAGAAGATTTCGGTATCCCAGCAGAATAGCACTTTCATGGTACATCTCATGGTAAGGGTGCTTGTGATGGCATGGGAGCGAATATAAGGCGACAAGCAGCATGCTCAAGCTTGCAATGTTCTCCGAAACATCACATATCCACTACCCAAGCTTTGTTCCAGTGCGCAAAGAAGAACTGTAAGGAAACCGAAATTTTTTTCAGTAGAAAAGAAAATCATGCATTAGTCACCGAGTTACTGAAAGCCAGATTTGACAAAGCTGTCACGATACCAGGTGCATTATTGTGCCACGCTTTCATTCCTACTCAAGATGGAAAACTTCTACTTAAGAAGTTTTCAATCTCTGAGAAGTATATCTTCTCGAATGAAAAAAAAATCGCGAAAGAGGCCCGCAAAGAAAACAACTGTTGAAACTATCGCCAAAAAATCTTACAGAAAGACAAAGATTCACACAAAGACGACAACTAATTGCAACTTCAAGAAGTCAGCCAGAACAAAACGAAAAGCATAAACGCAAATTAGTCGACAGGGTAAACTTTAATACACACGGAATAGATTCAAATTTAATAGATTTAATTTTTAAAGCATATTTCCACTTAATTTTACACTGACTGTAATGCAAGCATTGTAATTCAACAATGACAGTCTCAACCCCGAAAATGCAGAGAGCGGTTATTCTAGCAACATATAATATTATTTAACTTGATGCCCTATCTTGGAATCTGGTTACTCATCGTTCGATTACTCAAAGGCGAATTAAGATGCCACTCTGAATATTGGTCGAAATGAATTAATCTTTTGTGTGAAAAATACTATCCGATAGGGTAACAATTGGCCCAATTTTCGGCACAATCAGGCTTTCGTGGTGGATACACTTCAGAATTTATGCCTCATATGTGAGTGTGCGTTAAATGTTTTGCTAGGAAATGTTCCTTTGAAAACGAGCGAAGAATTAAATCTCAAAACACACAGGCACGCTGTAAAAAAATTAACGGAACGAAAGGGCACATGGAAAAATAAAAAAGAATTCATTGTAAAAAAGGTGGTTTTTTACCACTTTTGATCACTCCCGTCATTGGCTCGTTACTCTCTACTATGTTTTAATCAATACTAGAAAATCATTGATATGGAACACGCGATAAAAATGGTACTTATATCTAATGACGAGTTAGAACAAATTCAGAAATCACAACCGATTTTTGTACAAAACCAAGCACAAGATGGACCAAATTTAACGTTTTCAACTTCTCAAACACCGGGAATTGCTCTCAGTAGACTTGATATCAGCAGATATTACAAAGATTTTTATTTTTTAGTGGCGAAAAACGACAACCAATCCTGATAATACGAGAAGTTGAAGAGTAGGGCGGGCACTGAAAAGTGCCCACTCTAAAGTAATAGCACTGAAAAGTTTCTTTGTAGCAAAACGAACAAACTCCAACAAAAAAAATTTCAAAAAATGTCTCACCATTGAGAAAGTCGATTGACAATTTTTAAAACTTGAGTTTTTAAAATTTCTTGTGTATGGAAAAAAGTTTAAATTTTTTTTGGGGGTAAAGTTTATGAACCTAAATAACCTTAGATGGAAAAAAGTAAGAAAAAATTTTTTTCGACTTAATATAATATTTCAAAAAAGACAAAAAATGCACTTTTGGTAATTTGTACCTAAAGTTGCAAAAAAAAATGTTTTTCGTTTTCTTGTTTTTTGATGCTCTTTTTAATAAACTAAAGGAACATGTACATATTTTTAAGTTTCAAACAAAATTTTTTTTCATTTTTTACGAATCCTGAAGCATGGGCCATTTTTACACAAAAAAGAACCAAAATTTTCGATCCGTATATTACATCAGATAGAGGAATGCCAATCCCTCCAATCACTCTTCAGTTTCCACCGTGTTTATATGCAGTGAAGTAAAATTTAAAGGTATTAACTTATTTTTTTTACCAACAATTTTGTAATTTTATTATAATTTTAATATTAAACTTTATTTCCTTTACTTCGAAGTCTTCACTTTTACTTTCGAGTCATTTTGTAAGTATTTATAAACCTTCTTATGACGATTCCGATGATTGAAAATTTTTGTTGTTTTTTTGTGTAAAAATGGCTCATGCTTCTGGATCTGTAAAAAATAGAAAAAAATTTAAGGTTAAAATTAAAAAATATGTACGTGTTTCTTTAGTTTATTAAAAAGAGTATCAAAAACTAAAGAACCGAAAACTATTTTTTTGGCATTTTTAGGTACAAATTAACAAAAGTGCATTTTTCAACATTTTTTGAAATATTATATTTAGACGAGAAAATTTTTTTCTTTTTTTTTCATCTAAGGTCCAACTTCCATAAACTTTACCCAATAAAATTTTTTTAAAAATTTTTTCCATACAAAAAAAAATTTTTAAATTTAAAATTTGAAAATTTTGAATCGACTTGCTCAATGGTGAGAAATTTTTTTAAAACTTTTTTTTAAATTGGTTCGTTATGTCACTAAGAAACTTTTCAGTACTATCTACAATCTAATCATTTTGTGTTTTTTCGGTCCACCCTATATAAAGAGACTGAAAATGATAATACGGATAATAAAGACAACGGCATAGATACCGTCGACGACTCTGTTTTACCCGTTAAGGATATAACAAATTCTGTCTCTAACACGTATAGAAACAAAACTGAGTTATTATTTGAACAGCTATAAAAACCCGAAAATAAGACTAGGATTCGTTGGGATAAATTGGGTGTCGTTTTTATCGGCGGGTTTCGTATAGAAGGGGAGAGGTTCCATGTCAGGAATATCAGAGTTATTAGCAATATCAGAGATTTTCTTTAACCTGGGAAAACTAATATTGTTAGGTAGGTAAGGTATTGTGGTAAAATATTTTTAAAAAAGTTTCAAAATCGTGGGAGTTACGTCACTTTGAACTTTTTTGAAGAATTTTTGAAAATGTGACATCTCGCAAAGTTTTCAACCGATTTTAATAAAATTTATATATGTTATGCAGAATTTATTAATCTTCTTTTCTATGAAGCTGAAAAAAATCAAAATTTCGAGTGAAAAAATGTCAAAAAGTTTTTGAATTTGATTTTTCGTTTTGAGCTCATATTCTATTTACTTATTTATGTGCAATTTGATTTTATCTTTATTTATGATTTTATCTTTCATTTAAAAAAAAAAAAACTTAGTAGCCTCTTCTGGTTGCCGAGTTATGCACTTTTAAGCAGAAGCGTGCACGTTTACTCTCCCGTGCAACAGCGGGGTCAAGATGCATAAAGCGAACATAGTCATAAATGTTTATGTTTTCCTCGATTATTTTTGTTTATTTTTTTCTGTCTACTGTGTTAGAGCCTATTAGGTCACTAAATATTCTTCAATGTGAAATCTTATGAAGCTGATTTATCTTGATTGTCCATTAATACAAATACATAGTGCATTACCGAAGAAACTTTACGGACTTAGTTTGTATTGCAAAAATTTATATTATTTCTTCATTATTTGTATTAGTCTTTTTTAGATTTAATCAAAGATTTTCTACTAGAAACATATTTCTAGTGTCATAAGGCTTTCGTTTTTGTTATAATTGTTCCTACAGTTTTGAGTCTGTAAAAGACTGACTTGATGGGCAATTTTCTCAAATAATTGTTAATTATTTCTTTTAAATGTATGTAGTTATGATTCTCTAATTTAAGGTTAAAGTTTATTTGGAAATCATCATCAACTTTCCTTTTTTTGTTTTTTTTTCCTTTTTTTATATTCTGTTTTGATTGTACATTTTATTTAGGTTTTAAGATTCTAAGTTTGAGGATATTAGGTAAATATTTAAAGTAGGAAACTTTTGGAAGAATTTCGAGTCATAGCTGTTACAATCCGTTTAACAAAAAGGGACATGGGATAAAGATAAACATATTTGTACTACGAAAAAATTACCTTCAGAAAATGTATGAAAATACATTTGCGTTTTATGTTTACTTTCATTCTCTAATAATGCTGATCACAGTCTAAGAACTGTAATGAGACCTTCTATCTCAAATGCTTCTTCTAGCAATGTAGATAATAATTCTTCAATTCCAGTGTACAATCAGCTCGATCAGCAAAATGATCTAGATGCTGAAGAAGTAAACAACGAAGAAGAAGAAGAAATAGAAAATGGTGATGATCAAAATGTTGAAGAAGCAGAACATGAAAATCAAACGTTAAACGACGAAGACGCAATCCTAAATTTAAATAAAATTCTTGAAATTTTGAAAGTTTCACCGATTAATAATTCGAATGATCGTCGAACAATAAAGGCCAAAGAGCTTAAGGTTCAAGAAATAAAGAAAGCTCTCGATATTGAGTTGGAAAAAGTATTTAATATTAAGCGAAATAACAACAATGAAATAAATGAACTAGTTGATGAACTCAAAGAAAAAGTATCTGAAATGAAAAATAAATCAGAAAAAATTAAATTCTTACCTATACTACCAATTTGTTGGAAAAATTGTCGCTTACAAACTATGTTTGGCATAGCATACAATATGGCACGCATAGTTGAAAATATTCTCACTAAATATGGAATTGGTTCATCGCATAATCCCAGATTAGGAAAAAGACTTCCACAGGAGGCGGAAACACTTGTCCATTCATTTTAATATGACAATAAATTCAGCCGAGAAATTCCTGGTCAAAGAGACTGTATACCAGTAAAAAGGAATGGAAAACGTTCGTTGATGCAAAAACGACTACTTTTGAGATATCTAAAAGAGCTACACGCCGCTTTTAAAGGAAAGCATCTTTCCTACGATATCAGAGTTTCCAAATTTGCAGACTTAAGACCCACAGAGTGCATTCTGGCAGGCACTAAGGGCACGCATTCAGTCTGCGGTTGTAAAATTCATCAGAGTCCGAAACTGATGATATCTGGAGCACGACTAAATCATCTTGCAGAAGCCGAGACTGAGAGGCATTTTGTTGGATCCTACAAAGATATTTAAAACCAATAATATGCAGTACTCCCACGCCTAATTGCTATTTACTTACCTGTAAGGAATGTTGTGTTGTGCAAAGAATAACAGAGTGTTCAAAAACTTGTTTGATGACAAATTTATTGACCAATTTACATACAATCAATGGACAGTGACTGATCGTTTAATTTTAGAAACTATCGTAGATTCAGCTGATGATTATGTTAAAAAATTTAGCGAACAATTACCTGAACTTTTGAATCACGATTTCCTAGCAAAAGCGGAAAGTAAGTTTATAAACGATATCAAAGAATCTCTAGATCCAGGAGTTTTTGTGATACAATGTGTTTTTATCGAAAAATTTTCTCCTGTAATTCAAAACTGCGTCCAAGATCATTGCTGGAGTAATGAACAAATAACTATTCACCCATTCGTTGTTTACTTTAAAGAGAATGGGGAATTAAAGCACGAAATTTATATCATCATTTCTGAATGTTTTAGTCACGATGACACTGCACGTCAATTTGTATATCAAGAAATTGATTGAAGAATTAAAGAAACGACAAACAGTAAATGGCACCTTGTAGCGTGGTGCTGCAGTCTTCAACGAGTCTTCAAAAGTGAGTCTTGAACGACCACTCGAAAATCAAATCGTGACTCCTCAATTGCTTTATGAATGGGCCAAAGATTCACTGCCCAAAATAACATATATTTATTGCGCTACAAGAGATTATAATTTATGGCACGAGAGGGTTTCGTTGATTCGAACCCTTGAATGAAACTAAAATTTAGTGTAAAATTTAAAATCCAAAATATTTAAAATTCAACAGGGAAAGAAAGCTAGATGAGGTTGACCACGATGCTTAGCCGAGGCTGGAGAGTAAATGTGCACTCATCAGCTTAAAAGTTCATAACTCGGCAACCAGAAGAGGCTACAAAGTTTTTTTTTTTTAAATGGAACATAAAATCATAAGGAATAATTTGCACATGAAAAAGTAAAAAAAAGCATGAGCTCAAAACAAAAAATCGAAATAAAAAAGGAGGAGTGCCAGTAAGGCCGTTTTTTGGCCTCCAATCGATTGGGCTCAAATTATGTAAGATCGTTCCTTTGAATGTGACTCACAAACAGCTGAAACGATTTTCGGAATGTAGTTTTAATTAAAGAGAAAACACGGCCTTTTTGATAGCATTTTACATGGAATTTCGAGCAGCTCGACAGATACTTTAACATTTGACCCTGTTATAAATCTACTCCATCCACCAAACTTGCTCAAAAATAGTGTATGTTAATGTTGTATAAAATACAGCAAAGCGATGATTCTAGGTATTTATCTACGCATTGAAATTCAGCAATATGTCATAATTTCCCATATTGCTCAGCAACATGTCAATAATATTAATAGAGTTTTCAGAATCCCTGGTATTATGTATGCTAGTGGTACTGAATTCTCATGTCCAAAAGATATTGTCAATTCATTTGCTGAATTGTTTTCGAGTGTTTACAAGCCCCCTTCAGAGTTGCCTGGAGGTCTCATTACATGTTCTCTCTCATTCCTAGGGGATGGGGTTGACATATCTGAACTACACGTGTTTCCGGATAGGTGGAAATGCACAAAACTTTGCCCAGTAATTAAGAAGGAAGACAAATCCCAAATTATGAATTACCGCCCAATTGCATTGTTGTGCATTTTTTCCAAGATACTGGAGATGTTCTTGGGTGACATCATCTGGTCTTATTTGAGCCCTGTTCTTTCTTCATCTCAACATGGATTTGTTCCAAAAAGATCTAGTATAACTAACCATGTCACATTTTTGAAAATAATTGAATCTCTAATATGCAATAAAAAGGTGGATGTAGTTTTCATGGTCATTTCTAAGGCCTTTGATTGCATTAGTCACAATAAAATCATAATTGACCTAAATCGGTGAGTGATATCGACTTCAATTTTTTTTGATCGGTAAAGGGAACCTCTGTCTTTGGCGCTTTAAAAAAAAATTTCAGTGGAAGTCAATCTTCCGTCGGGAAAACACTAAAATCGCTATGAGTGCCATTTACGCAAAGAGCTTCGAGGCCGTGTTCCTTTGCACACACCCTAAAGGACCAAAAATGAACTATGTAGTGGCGGCTAAATACATTAAA
>JBAGKK010502792.1:0-14646 GCA_037177015.1 Euceroptres primus | reverse complement strand
TAATATAATATATATATATATATATATATATATATATATATACAAATAAGAGAGAGAAACTTTTAACTTAAGAACGTTAAGGAAATTAAATTCAGAATTTATTAAAAATAATAAACAAAATTAATTTGCAAATATCTTCATCCTATTTTTCCAGGTCACGCCAGAAGTCATGCTGATTCCACTGATGGCATCAAAATTGTGTGCACCTACTTGAGATAATTTACAGCAATCATGTTTATCGTATTGAAAAATAAACATTGATATATCCAGAATACCACTAAAAGCTCTTATTGGTCGTCAAAAATATGTTTACAAAGTATTTTCCGCAGATCAGAATCTTTGCTTGTCTTGATTGAAAATAATCTTAAACTAAAATCATCCAAGAGGTAGGCAAAAAATAATTACCCAGAAGAATTACTAAAATCGATATTTATTCGAGTACAAAGTAATGTCCATCTCTGATGGAAACTTTTTATAATCTCTCATTAGATGTATTTAATCTTACTGCATATATTTAATCTTACTACATGAAATAGAGCAATTGAAGACATGAGAATGACAACTCGTTAAAGACCACTTAAAATTGGCCCCTAAGTAATAGTTAAATTAACCTAATTCAGAGGCCACCTCCAAATGGTCATTACCGTGTTGCCTTCTCATGTCTTTAATTGAAATGCTGTCGAAATACTTTTTTTTTAAATAGAAAATGCATGACATTTGTGTTGCTAATGCATTTTTGGTTCGTTATAAAAATCTTAGAAGACTTAGCAGTCAGACTCGGGGCGTTTGGCCACCCAAGCTTTGATCTGCGGAATGGCGAGTACCTTATCCTTCAACTTCTTCAAATCATCATAGTCCTCGATAATGTCATACTTGGCCATAAAGTTCAAGTAGTCCAAAAGAGCGACAAAGGTCAAATCAGCCCAGGAAAGAGCACCACCAACAAAATAACCACCGTTCTTTTTCACCTGCTCGTTTAAACGTTGCAACATGTACGGCACGCGTTCCTTCATGTCTTTCAATTTCTGCTCTTTGGCTTCAGGATGATTTTCATAGCTATATGCACCAATTTCTGAAAAAAAAATGATTTCAAGTTAATATTATTATAATAAAATAAACATTTCTCGAAAGCAGAAATCTTTTAGTTTACTGTCAATAAAAACATGGAACACTGACTTGCACGAAGGTCGTGAATAGTGTCGACGGCAGCATCGATTTCATAAGCTTCCAAGTCATTCTTTCCAACAAGACCGCATTGTTTAGCAAGGTAACGGCAGATTGCAGAAGATTGATGCATCTGCTTTCCGTCTACTTCCAAGACGGGAACTTGGCCGAAAGGCATGTCTAAAAAGATAATTATTAATTGTAAGAAACTTTTAATAAGTACTTTTAATGATTTCTGTTTATAAGACATTACTATTGTTTCTTTTCAATTGTTTATTCGTGAATTCCTTGAATCAGAAACAATACCTTATTGTTAAATTGTTATTACGGCTGTCGTCATTATTCTGCTTTTTGTTTTAATAACAATCAAGGCAAATTTATGAATAGAAGGAATTATTTCTGAAAGTTATATAAAATGTTTTCTCATACATTTAATCCAATTGGTTGTTCTTTTTAAAACCAAATCGAAAATTTAAAAAGTGCAATTAAGATTGTGCATCTGTATATTAATTAAGAAAAGCTTACTTACTGTCTTTAAGTTTTGGCCAGTCTTCTCGCACAAAACGGTCATCCTCGAATTCAATGTTAGCATAGCTCAGGACGAAACGAATAGGTTCTCCCAAAGCCTTAACAGGGAAGTAGGTCAATTTGTAGTTTGGCATTTTTCTGAAAATCACAAAATAAAATATCGTTATACAATAATTGTTTATATGACGTTTTTCTGTATTTCCAAATATTTTTACAATTGTATGTAGAAGAAATTGTATGATAGAAATTCTTTAATTTAAATATGTACATAAAAACAAAGTAAAAAAAGATTGATCAATCGCTGAAAATTGTACTTCCAAAGAATCGTTCGCTGACTATACAGAAAATATTTTTCTTGTACCAGGAGAAAAATTTTATGTAACATTACATTTGAAATAAAGTAGTTGGTATTTAGAGAAGGAAATAAAGTGCATTCTCATATGCACAAAACCATTTGTGTATTCATTATCTTCAATTATGCAGTAAATTTTTATTATTTAGACGCAGATTACCAACAAAAAGAGGAAAACAAAAACATATTCTCTTATCTAAGAAAAGGGTTCTTATCTTTGATCAATACAAGTCAATGTCCTCGATTGCTGATATTAGAGAGAATGGAATTTTTTTGAAATATTTATATTTCTGTCACTATAAAAAAAGATCATTGCATTATTCGTGAGTTTATCATTTTATCATCTAACCATTAAAACTTCAAGTTCAGAATTTGAATTTATTACCAAGAAAACATGCAATTCATAAAATTTACGATTTAATATATGAATTTACTTTCTTTATTTACATTCCCTCCTACAAAAATTCCGACTTTTCTACGATTTCCATATTAATTAATTGAATTATATAATTATAATATCGAGACCACGCGTGGGACGTGACAAATTATTCCCATTTCTCCTAAAAAAGCAAAATAACTGTTTTTGAATATAATGAACTTTTAAACTGTTTTAATATCTCTTTTCGCAATCTTTTGCAAAAATGCTGTAAATTTCTTACTTTTTTACACAAAAATATTTGTAGGATTATACTTGGCGTCGCCGGCTCGTGACGCTCTTAAAAATGTCGGCGTTTGTAAAACATGATCTAAGTACGTTAAAAGAGGAATTGCAATTGCCTTTATTTAAAAATTGAAAATATACCACTGACCTTTTGTACCAATTTTTTGCACAGGAAAATGTTATTTGTAGTTAGCTATCTGGATGATCTGGATGAGTTATTTGCGATGCGAAATTGTAGTGTGCAAACCGTACTTTACTACAAAACAATGGAGAATGTAGGAGCAATCTTTGGTAGGAGAATGGAGAATTTTTATTTTATGCTCTTCATCTGTTTTTATGCACAATTGTTGAAAACCCAAGGCCGGCTCATTGCAGGCATCTACTGGATATTTTCTAAAGTATTTTTGTGAGGTTAGATTTGGTTTGAGGTTAGGTTTGTTGTCCTCTTTTCAAAAAGCTCAAAACCCTCAAAACAGAGAGCTCAAAAAGTTTATGCAAATGCAGAATGTCAATAAAATCTTAGCAGCTTATACAAACAATATGAACATTAATTTATAATTGTATATACCGACGTTTATCTAATAGGGATAAAACATTTTGACAATTAAAACTTTCTCAACGTTCTCAACTGTATAATTTAAATAAATGAGCCATAATAATCCAATAAGGTTAAAGGTGCATCGTAAACATCGTAAAGAACTAAAAAATTGTTTTAAATTTAGAAAATTCATTTTCCCGCCACTTTGCCTAGTTTTGTTTGGTGTTTGGCATTTACCTACACTTGTTGAGTATTGGTCCTATTGGTGAGAAACGCAGTGAAATGGTGCGCGATATATATTTGTTTTTATTGAGAATGTAAATGTTTTTTATCATCATAAAATCTATAAAGTGTCTGCACGAACATGGAAAGTCTAATACCATCGGAGATAGCAAGATTAGTTATTGGTGAGCTCCAAATTTCTTAACAAAAAAAAATAAATTTATCCTAACCTATATTCATGGCGGGAGTAAAAGATAATGTTTAAGCTTTAATTTTTTTATTTTGGCGATTTTAACGAATGTTTTTTGCTTCTAATATTTATTGCCATTGACTCTCGAACTATATTTCACGATATATATTCCATAATGTGCTTAATAAAGGTAATGGATATTGGCACATTGTCATCAGCATTTTTTCATAGATTTAGATTTCATTTTGATATTTACAAATTTATAGAAAATATTTGTCTTTGCCTTTACTTTTTAAATGCATTGTCTATTTTGGTGTTTACCTAAACATGTATTTGTCGTTACTGTTAACATATATATATATATAAAATAATTAACTCCAATGAAGGACACAATTACATGAATTTAAATAAATTTATTATTCTTATTTGCGCACTCAACTTTGGGAAGTCTTCAGATATTAAAGAAAACACTAAAGATTGACGCATTTAAAACATTTTTTTTAAAAGAATGACTTTATTATTACTAAAGTACTGCGATGAACAATACAGTTTTTACGTTTGCAATATAGGTTAGGCAGATAAAAAAAACTTTACTGATGTTGAATAATATTGGAAAAATAATTCCAGGATACCTTGAGGATCAAAAGTGTGATGAGGCTGCCAAAATGTTTCTAGAAACATCTCCACATTTACAAGAATGCCGCATGGTTGTCGCAAGTGGAAAAACTTTTAGCAGATTAGTTCACGCAATGACCCTAATTGATATTTTAGAAAAACATTGCGCTATAAATACCATCAGTAAGCATTTTCTTAATTTTTTATAATGTCCTGTAATATTAGTTTTTAACTAAAACTGAACTATAAAATACTTCAAGTGACGGAAAATTCATTTCTTTTCTATTTTATATTTCTCGTATTTATTTGCCGTATTTGTTCATAAATTCAATAAATAACTATATTCATAAAAAAATATACTTATTCGTAGTACAAGAAGGGATGAACAAAGTTGCTGATTCTGATCAATTAAAGCAATGTGGAGATTTTCTCGAACAGCTCAGGTGTCTGATAGGATCTCGAAGTCAGCGATTTGTTGTAAATATTAATGTACCCTCACAGGTATATATAATGTCATCTTAACTTTTTATTAATGTCTGTATGCCAACTTTGCCTAATAAATAACATAAAAATATATATAAAGAAAATTATTAAAACTTTTCTTTTAAAATGTCAAATTGGATCCTATGTTTTTGGATCATTTAACATTTTCCCTAGTTACATGCCTGCAAATAACAGCACATTTAATTTACAGAACTCCGTCCCAACTTCTGGGGGTTCTCCGATTATATCTAGTAATATAAGGAAAAGGCAGCGTAGTGGAAGCGATCGAGATCGCGATCGCTGCAAGCGTTTTGCAAAATCACAGCCACAAACACCAGAGAAACATGATACCTCAGAGAATAGTCAGTGTGAGTATCACATTTACCAAAACAACAATACTTCAATTCTATATCGAGTGGTCCACTTCTCGCAATATATTTTTCTTATAAAAATAACTCTGCTGTTAATGAAACGATTATCTTTTGCATTGAAGTATACAGCGATACAGTGGAAGCAACTCCAGTAGAAAGTTTACCGGGTCACATTGATTCGAGGAAATCTAGTGCAGAAAAGTCTTTATCTTTTAAGCAAAAGAGTAAAGAAGTCAATCCTAGTAAGAGTGAACGCAATGCTTGTGAAACAAGACTCTATGAAAATGAAGCACCTGCAGGTAAAATGAATATATAAATTTACTTTTAATGTTAAAAATTTAGTTAAAACAATCTTTTAATATTATTCGATCGTTTTCTTTCATAGAACAAACAAAGGATTTTCAATGGACAACTCTTAATCAAAAGAGTAAAGAAGTCAATCTTAATCTGAATGAATGTAATGATTATGCAGCAAGACCCCATGTCCTTGAAGTATCTGCAGGTAAAATAAAATATGTAAATTTAATTAAAAATTATATTAGAAGAATCTAATTCGATTTTTTTTTCACAGAACAAACAGAGGGCGTTTCAGATCATCCAAAAAGTATCAACTTTCAAGCAACGCCAGGAAAATGTACAATGTCTACTAGCACGGAGGAATTAACCAAGAGTTATCCAAGTACAGGAGTACAAACAGGTCCTTGGGATTTACTTGATTTTGAAGGAATGGTGAACGACGATCGTCACGAAAACTTAAGCGTGAGTACATAAAATTTGTACTTGATTTATCCGAAAAATAAAAACTATTTATAATTTTAGTTACTGACCAAAGAGATGTTACACTGTAAAGAACTGCACGAGCAAATAGCTGAAAACATTAACAGGAGCGGAATTAGAGACGACGCATATGGCGTGAATGTTGCTTGCAGTAACAATCCTGGTATTTTTAAATCAATTGTGGAGGAGACTATGGTTGCTACTACATTTCAACAAGTTGTTGGTTCTGTCTTTGAAATTACAGACACTGACACGAGTCCTGATAATGGTTTAGATTCCAGAAATAACCCTGAATTTGTCGAGAAGTGTGTATACTACAATACATAAATTATCATGAATTAAATGTTAATTTGTAGACAACAAATAAAATTTTATTTAACATTTCAGAGAGCAGCAGCAAGAGCTTTATGGAAATAATGTAAATAATGTGCAGCTTTTAATGCCTGATGGAGACGAAAGTCGAATCGAGCAAATGGGCGGCTCGTCGGAAGTGCCATTAAAAGAAAGATTGCGTAGTTCTTCTAGGCAACAAAATTTTAGGCCCGAAAATGAAAGTAATAACCCAGACGAACAAGGGAATCAAATTAGCGCACTGGATGATCAAAACGACGCTGCTATTCAGAGTATAATAAATGCTAATTCTGCGAATATTGAACCTTCGCGGAATGAAGAGAATGCGACTAGCGTGGAAAAAATAATCAAGGAACCTGAAGCTATACTCGTAGATTCAGAACCTCAAAACCAAAATCTAGCACAGAGTGTTCTGAGCGTAGGAAGCGATGATAGTATTCAAATTATTGAACCACCGACTGACAAGCCAGAAGTAATTAAGGAGAAATCTGCTGTAACTAATGCCAAGGGACGTAAAACTTCGAAAAGGAAAGAATCGAAGCCAGTAAAAAAAGTGCCTCCAGAAATGATGATTCCGCCAGCTTCTGAAATGATGGTTACACCAACTTTGGTCGTATGTTCCAAAGATGATGTTGGCAGTTTTTTAGAAGTAACAACTTTAGCTTCATGTAAGTGAAATTTAATGAATTTCAATTCATATGTTTTGCTTTATTTAATTTTTTGTCTTAGATCCAAGTTAAGCAAACTCTTATTTAATGTTTTGTCTTAGATCCAAGTTAAGCAAACTCTTATTTAATTTTTTGTCTTAGATCCAAGTTAAGCAAACTCTTATTTAATTTTTTTGTCTTAGATCCAAGTACAAGCAAAAGAATAATTACAACCATATCGAATTCGCAGTTTGTTCCTATTGCTCCTAAAAATTTCAGAGGTAAGATGTTAGAATCGTTAAAACGCTTGAATCTATGTGATATTTTCAATTTTAATGAATTCTGTGCATGAAAAAAATGTCGCACAAGTAACAGTAGATTTTTTTTCCAGAACCAACCCATGAACCCATTTATTTGAAAACACTAAATGTGACTCACAGGATTCCACCAGAAATGAAGAAAAAATCAATGCTTTCGAAAATAAAGTCAATACCCTTGCCCTTAAAACACCCAGTAGCAGTACCATTAACAAACCCCATACCAGTTCCGTTAACATCAACGGGATTGCCATTACTTTCCCCAATAATGAATTTCACTGAGAATAGAATAGAATATCCGGTACTAAATTCGCTTCCAAACATAACGGATACTTGTGAGAATTGCAACGACCCCAACAAAATTAGAACCGAGTGTGTTAAAGATTTAAACCCTAAAGAATCGACTGTTAAAGAAACAAATTTGAAAGATCCGAATTTCATCGAATCCAATATGGAAAAACAAAATTTGCAAGAACCAAGTATTAAAGAATCAACTATTAAAGAACCTAACACTGCACCTCTGGCAGAAAAAAATCAGACTAATAATCTCGAACATATAACACTTTACGGTAATGAAAATAGTACAGCCGCTTTCTTAGAAACTGATGGAATATCGAGCTTTAATGTAGATGCATCTATTTCTTTCTCACTATCAGGCCTTTCTCCCTATTTGAAGACGACCAACACTAAAACAAAGGATACTGCGGCAAAAGAAGCACCTTCTGTTACAGAAAATATTGCGGATATGCCATCGTCATCATCAGTTGTAAACAGAAGTGTTACCAGAAGAACTCCGATGGCTTTAACTAAAAGTTGGTCTAAAAATAATCGCAAGAGTTTCTCGACTCCGCGAAGAAGAAGCAGCCACGTTAGAGCTTTGGATTTTGATACACCGTCTAAATCATCAAGCTCCGCAAGCAAGGTTAATAGCAAGACTTCACCTAGTGCACATAATCGATCCAAGTCACTCTGCAGAGCTTCCTTGTTCAAATCACCACCTTTTAATAATTCCTCACCTGTGGCGCAAAAACTTAAAAGTCCAGTGAAAGATTATCGTCCTTATAAAATTCCAATAGCAACGAGGAGTCCGGCACCTAAATTAATGGGAGGCTGGGAAAAAGTCACTGGAATGGATATGATTTTGGGTAATGGTAACTCGAATCCTGCTGCAGTTGAGAAGATTGAAGAAAGTGTCCCGCAAAAACCAAAAGTTTTAAAGAGTTGGGACACTGAATTACGCATGGCATTGAACGCAGGAGAGCCTATTACAAAAGAAGAAAGAAATGACACCGAAAGTAAGAAGAAAAAAAGTGTTAAAACAGCACGAAAGAGTAAGAAAGGTAAAGTCTCTCCAGTCAAAGGCAGAAAAAGGAAATCGCAAGATTCAAAGCAGAGTCAGAGGAAGAAAAATTCAAAAACTCCTGTAAAGTCTGTTGACTTATCAGATGCAGAAGAACCGTCAAGTGAGAATGTAAGTGATCCTAAAGTTTTGTCAAACGTTCTTCCAACTGATTCAAGTTTTTCTTCCACTGCAGAAAAAATTGAGGTTCCTGAATCCACTTCCCAACTTCTCAAAACTCCTGAGCCAGATCCAAAACCCGTAGAAAATCTTCCATCCACTTCAAAGCCTTCTACTCCAGCCAATAAAAGAAGTGACGTTTTAATAACCGAAAAGAAGTCTGGGGAGATAGTAAAAAAATATGCACAGTTGACAAGTTTACCAAGAAGCGAAGTTAAAATTAACTCTGAGTTTTTGAAAACTTCACCTAAAAATACTGGAAAGATGACACAAATGCCAAACATGATCGAGTTGGAGACTCCACGAAAATTAGAAAATACCATGGGCATTCCTCCTACACCGAGATTTCTGAGTCCAAATAACAGTGCTATTACACCTTTTATGAAAATCTCGGATGACTCCGGCAAAATACCAAACTTTTTTCCTACACCAGATTTTGCACCAACACCCGATATAAAGTCAACTCCAAACCTGGCTGGAGAAAATACAAAGGATGCAATTAAAAAAGGAGAGTATAGTTCTTGCTCTCCTTATTATCAACCTAGTTCCGAAGTAGCTGATGGTCCAGAAAAGCTCAAAACTCTGAGCAAGAATTCGCAAAATGATTCAAATAATACAACGGAAACTCGCGAAATTGCCAACACTTGTGTTACGAAAGTAGCCGAATTTCAGGTCATAAAGGGCAACCTGCCAAGAGAGGAGGCCGAGAAAGAAGAACTTAAAATTTCCTCGAGTTCCATAGAGATAACAGAGTCTGTGGTAATTAGAGAGGAAATAGCTGCCTCTTCTGTAATCCAAGAAGCTGATGTCTCAACTGAATCGTTCTCTGAGAAAAGTTCACAAGAAAGCGACAGTGAATCCTCCGATAGCGACAGCAACTCATCTTCCAGTTTTTCGTCCTCTTCCTCATCATCTTCGTCTTCTTCTGATAGCTCAAATACATCAGCTACTGAAACGCCTTTTTCCTCTGCAAAAAAGAATACAAATACTTCTGATAAAAGCTTCAGCGACACAAGTAATCCTGAGGCTGAAGATCCTGAGAATCAAAATGTCGAGATTCAAGATCATGATATGAAAGATTCTGAAGATCAAGATCATGATATGAAGGATTCTGAAGATCAAGATCGTGATATGAAAGATTCTGAAGATCAAGATCGTGATATGAAAGATTTTGAAGATCAAGATCATAATATGAATGATGCTGAGATTCAAGATTTTGAAATTAAAGATCCAGACGTTCGAAATCCAGAAATTAGAGATCCTGAAATCAAAGAAGCTTCTCCTCAGAAAATGTTCTCTGTAACGAACACAGAAGATAGCGAAGATAAAGAAACCCCGGCCAAAAATGAATTGCTACTCGAGGCTGATATTTCCGAAACTCCCAGTAGTTCCAAAACGGGTACAGACACCCCTACTAATTTAACTACGAAGATATCTGCAATCATGACCTCTGAAAAAAGCCTGTCACAGAGTAAATTAAATAACGCACCGACAAGGGCCTCATCCTCAAAACCTACAATCGTGTCTATAGAGCGTATAGCTCCGATTGATTGTAACGCCCTCAAAGGGGCGAAAGTTTTGATCAAAGCTGATGATATTATACCTGGTCCGAGTCTTCAAGCACGGACAGCTAATCCCGTAGATGATAAGCTTAAAACAGAGTTGGAATTGAAGCGAGAGAGACTAAAAGAGTCTTTGTGTGGAGGATCAAGAGGTCGAGGAAAAGCGAGTGGAAGAGGAATCCACAATCCCGTCAGACGAGGTCGATATTCAGTTACGAAAAAGGCGATGTTGCAGAATTTAAAGTTGAATTTGAATATTAAAAATCAGTCTGCGACTGAAGAAAATAAGATTACTGAAACTATTTCAAAATCAAAAGAACCCACCAACCCTGACCATGGTGAGGAAACAGGAGTAGAAAAGGACCAGGTAGTCTCAAAAAAATCATTAAATCCAAAGAAAGAAGAGAAGCTTGATAAAGACAAAGAAACAGAAACCAAAAGTATCGAAAATGAGCTTAAAGACAAAAGAGAACGCAGTGAAGTTAAGGATGACGTAAATTTCGAAGAAAGTAAGAAACCTGCAATGCCTAATGTTAAGAGAAAAATGCCTTTAAAGAAGACTAAAGTTGCAAGAACGACAGCAATGGGCAAGAAAAAAAAGCTCTTAGAAGATAAAGAACTGCTTTCAAGCGAAACTGAGAAAGAGGATAAGAGCGACAATAAATTAGATGCAAAGAATAAAAGAAAAGAAAAAGATGGATCATCGCAAGTTGACTGCAAGTTGAAAGAAATTATTTCCAACGTCGAGGATCAAAAATTTGCTATGAAAGCTAAAGTAGATCAGGTCAAGCGAGACTTATTTAGTGATGAAGAAGTTATGGATCAAAGAACAACCCGATCGAAAACTCGTCAAATATCAGATGCTCAAAGAAGAGATACCAGTGATCACAGCTCGGATCAAGTTGCTGCTGCAACAATAAATTCGTCAAAGGATAGCATTCTCAAGAGTTTACAATTGGTCCCTGCAAACAAAAGTGAAATTAACGAAAGTTGTAATCTTCAGAATGCCATTGATTCGTTTCAACGAGAATTTCACTTTGTTTATGATGAAACTAGTGCTGTAAAAAAGAGGAAACAAAAGTACAATTTAGCTGAATTTGAACTCGAGATACAAAACGAGGAAGGCACAGAAACGGTAACGGTCAAAGCTACTCCATTTGAAGAAATATTTAGTATTTCGCCGAAACCGAAAAAGCGAGTAAGGAAAACACCTGTTACAAACGTTAAAAAAGCGTCAGAAGTTACGAAGTTAGAAGTCAGAAGTTACGAAAAGCCATTAGCATCGTCGTCTCCAATTTTTAAAGCAGCAATTGCACAATCAAAGGACGGAAAGGACGATAATGTTAAAAACGAAAAAAGCAAGGCCGTTGTGGAGAAAGGTAACTTGAGAAAATTAAGCGAAAGAAACTTGTATTCATAATTTTTGCTAATCTTTGTCGTGATGATTTCAGAGAAGCAGAAAGGAAAGAGCCGCAAAAGAAAAGCATCGACCACAGAAGAACAACAGGTGAATTTCTTTTTATAATTTTATTGAAAATTGACTTTAAGATTTCAATACTAAAGTTTTTAATTATCCTTGCAGGTACAATCGAATCTAAGTGCTCCAGATCAAATAAATGAATTGCTCGATGAAACTAGAGTGGCGGAAATGTTATCACGTCTTCATGGACCCGATTAATCTCCCTGGCCACAATTTATTATGAAGACTTACTTATGTGGACAAAAAAGGTCGCAAAATTTTATATTCTTTAACGTGAGAAAATAGAATTTTTTTCTTCGTTTTTGTGACAAATGTATACAAGTTTTAAAAAATTTAATTATTAGTTATTTGCATGGAACTTAATTTTTCTTGTGATAGAGTTTGTTTTAGTATGTTTGTTAAAATTTCTCTTCCTTATTTCAAGACTGGATTTTATCTTACTCTAAAGTATAATATCGGAAAATACTTTTAGAGTTTGAAATCTTATCATTTTAAAATTAATGCAAGACAAAAATTGTCAATCCCGTTTCTATTCATTAATAATTTGCGTTGAAGGTAACTTTTTTTCCAATATCCAAATGATTTATTTTAGGGCAAGCAGTTATGAGCCATTTTAATGTTTTAATCTTAAATGCATAAACATTAGTTTTTCTTTTAGTATTTTGGTATTAGTTACACTTGGCATACTAAATATTCAAGGAATAATTGCTTATTTCGAAGAAAATGAAATTAAATGTTCATCCCATTTGTAAAAATTGAGTATTTCGAGGACTTTATGTTAATAAATATAAATATTAGATATGTTAATAATTTGTAAAGTAGGATAAGATTACAAGAATTATTTATTTGTATTCACTTTTTATATCATGACAATTTTTATTAAATTACATAAAACTGAATCGTTACTTTTATTCATAATCTATCCAAGTGTTTAATCAAAGGACCTGCCTCAACATTGTAATGTGTTTAACTAAACTGAATTTTTTTGTAGCGAAACTGAATTTTTTTTTGCAACTAAACTGAATTTTTTTTGCAACTAAACTGAATTTTTTTTTGCAACTAAACTGAATTTTTTTGTAACTAAACTGAACTTTTTTGTAACTAAACTGAATTTTTTTGTATTTTAAACTTTCTCGTGGGTTTGACAATACGAAATACGAATGTTTCTAAAAATGCGTATCGTTGTAGGTTCTAGATTTTACTTCAAAAAATATATATACAACTATTTGAAGGATCTTAAGTTTTAAACACTTTGAAATGGTGGCCTTTAACATTTTTCCTTGACGGTTTTATCGACCTCTTCCACGACTTCCATGAAATTTCGCCACAGTTTTGGAGTTAAAGATATGCCTGAAATTACAACAAAATTGCAAAGTTGATCTGTCAAGTCCAGTTTAATGAAATTGTTTAGGAACATGATTAAAAATGATTTTATACCTTTTTTGGATGGCTTAAGATCTCCATCTTTATCCTCATACATGTGACGAATATCGATATACATTTTTCCTTTAAATTCTCGAATAGTGAGTTTGCATTTGTCCCCCAGATCCCAGGTTGGTTCTTCATCATCACTCTTTGACTTTTTACTTGAAGATCCTCCTTTAGCCTCCTTCTGCTTGGTTTCCTTTTTCTGCCTTTTCTTTCCTTTCTTTTCAGACTGAAATTAAATTCACACATCAATGTTGGTCCATAATTTCCAGTATTAAGAAATTATTAAATCTTATACATTTATTTCAAGTTATTACTAATAATACAGAGAAGAAAGAATTGAAAATCCAAAAATTGTTTAAAAACAGCAGGAAAAATATATTCTTATCGCATAAATTGATCACCCCTGAGGAACTGCCGCTATCACTATCGTCGCTTTCAACAAATTCCTTTGACTTTGGCATCTTGAGTTGCGATTTATCTGAAACAGAAACAAACCAATCGTTAATGAATAATTCGAATGAATACTCACGAATGAATAAATTGTAATCCACTTGAACAAAGATAACAAATTCACCCAGAAATTTTTGCCACTAAGCGGTTTATTTGAATATTTTTAAATTTAGACGCGCAAATATTCATAACTAGAAAAAATCATTTACTGGTATTTGCCAAAAAGTTGTAAAATTTGGACTATCGATTTTTTGAAAAAAAAAGGTTCTCAGAAAATTTTTTTAAGTTGTGAACAATAAACATATTTCTACTTATAGAAACATTAGTCCTACTTGCGCAGGACTAAAAATAATGGGTTTTTGGTTTTTTTAAAGATTTTTTGAAGTTATTTTTTCCAAATTCTAACCTAAAAAATCTGCCCGGCCCCCTTCGAGGGAGCGGGCACATTCTCAACGCGTGCTTCGCTTGTAAGTTTGAGCGCGCGGAGTGGCCTTCGCGCTCCGATGTTATTAAAAACGTCGCACTTAGCGCTCCGTTATCGTTAAACCTCGCGCTGCGTGCGAGGTCCTTAAAGCACGCGAAGGTCGCTTCGCTCACTAGTTTGAGCGCGCTTCCGGGCTCGCGGAATATTCGTCGTTCTTTGCGCAGAGTTAAGTTTATTCCTCATGATTTACTTTTACTGCCGTAAGTAAATTTTGTAATTTTATGAATATGAACTTATTAACATTGTCATATATGGTATATCTAATTACCGACCGTTTTTTATTTATATTTGACAGGTTTATTGAGATTTATTATATATTGAGGTTTATTATATATTGAGGCATCAATTTCTGGTGTGTCATATTTTTATTTCAAAAAAAAATTATTTTTGAAATTTTTTTCAAAATAAAAAATGAAACGCACCCGTCACTGATGCTTCAATATATTCTTTATTATTTTCCGAAATTTCAGCATGATATTTGAATTTCTCTCTTATTAAAATAAG
>JBAGKK010502781.1:0-14646 GCA_037177015.1 Euceroptres primus | reverse complement strand
ATATGTATAATTCGAACAAGATATAAGATGAAGTACTTTCACTTTTTATTTCCTTTGAAAACCTGTCTGTATTTAATTCTTACTTAAATATGCGGGTGGTCCCGTTGCATAGAGCAGAAGGGAAAGAGTAATTATTACATGTCCGTTTCAAACTCGGGCTCTTGTGTCACAGGCATATAATTGGACTTTACGTTTTAATAAGTGCGCTCGCGTGCGGGGCAGTTCAGATAACACTCAGAACTTTCACATAAATGGTCTGCTAGGTCTCAGGGGTGCAACGACAATCAAGAATTTATAACATATTCTTCATTGCATTGAAATTAAGAACTCATTTTCTTGACGGTATCAGTTTTTGTTGATAAACTTATTTACTAGTAAAATAAATTTATTTTTTAGTAAAGACTGAAGATTTATTTTGGCGTTTAATTTTTTAGGAGAGACTGCTTTTATGCAGCATCAAAACGTATAATGTATCGTGATAAAAACTTTTAATCTGCACTACCTGCTACGAAAAGCGAGACCATATATTATGGTCAAGTCATATTTTTTAAGAGACCATTCGTTGACAGTGAGCTGCAGTAGAGTCTTAATTATCTTTTCTATGACACCACCGCATGCCACAATTTCAAGCTAAACGATAAACTTACACCGCTTTATTTTAAATGGCGCGGGATAATTGATCCATTAACGTTCACTAGCGGTCGTTGACTAAACTTTGCTGCCAGCTGAGAAATGTCGCGTTTCAGAGTAGAAATTTCAGGATTTACGATATTGCCGTAAGTAATACGGTGAACATGACGTTCGCTTTTAGAATTCCGTATTTTGCTTAATTTATCAAGATTCCATAAATAGAGTCACGCTGAGTTTTTGTTTGCAGAGAAATATGTTTTTACAAATGTTTATAAATATGGCTTTAGTTTTCTTGTAGTTCTTACAAAAACTGACAATTTTCTATATGCAAAGAATCAAACATTTGAATACACTTTAGTCGATATATGGCAGGAAGGTTTTCAAGATCCGCAGGTTCGCACGCAGTAACTTGCAAAGATTTTTCATTGAATCTCGTTAATAATCAAAGACGAGTTGTACCATTCATGCGTGATTTCTTCGCGGTGTTGGTCGTTCATTACTCAGCAATACATGTACGAATTGCATGTAGCGAAAAAGCAACATGCTGTTGCTAGATGCAGAGGATACAGCGGTGTTTTAATGGAAGACCACTGTAGCGATGACCCTTGATCGTCTCACGTTTAAGATCTTGCATTTATGCACCATTTGAGCAAAATCAAACGCACCTGCATCATTATCATTATCTCGACATACGCGCTTCTATGAATTAGCCGTAAATGTTCGGAACGGGAATCACCGTGACATTGATGATTTTTAATTGCACCAACGACAAAAAGCTTCAATACGTGTCGAAATCCTGTCATCTTGATAATTAATTATTAATATACAGAAGAAACAAAGTGTTAATGTAGCACTGGATTTTGTGATAAAATGACGTGCAACAACAATAATCCCGGATGTGTTATTTTAGCACTTGAAATTGTGTGTAATTTGTTTTGTTACCATGAAAATACATAGAAATTTAAATGACTTCAGGATCAGTTACACTCAATCTCCTATTCCTTTTTTTACCCATTTTCCTTCTTTTACCCTTTTCCCCATATTATTCTCAAAATATAAACTCTTCCACAACCGACTAAAATCTTCTGTGTTTTTTCAGAATATTCTAGAATCCTCCAAAGTCTACTAACATCCTCCAGAATTTTAAAAACTTATCTAAAATCTGTTAAAATTCTTCAAAAAATTCTATACTGTTCCATACTCTTGCAGAATATTCAAGACTCTTTTAAAATCCTACAGAGTCTTTCAAAATCCTACAAATTCTTCTAAAATATTCCATAAAATCTATTTAAATTTTCTCAAATATTCTAGATTGTTCCAGAATTTAAAATCCTCTAAAGTCTTCTGAATTATTATATAACCTTTTAGAATCTTGTAGATGATTTCAGAATTTTTCAGAATTTTTTAGAATCCTCAAAAATCTACAAAAGACTCCGGCAATTTTCTCAATTCCTTTAAAATCTTCAAAACTTATCTCAAATCTGTAAAAATTTTTGAGACTATTCTGGAATTTTTTCGAATCATCCAGATTCTTCTAGATTCTTCCATAATCTTTTAGAATCTTCTGGGTTCTCCTATAATAATAATAATAATAATAATAATAATAATAATCTTATAAAAGCCTTTAAGATTATCCCAAAATTCTTTAATATTCTACAATATATACTAAACTATTCTAGAATCTTCTAGAATCCTCAAGACAAAAAATCTGCAATCCTCTGAACTCCAGAATTCTGCAGAATCATTTAGAACCCTCTATAATCAATAAAAGACTTCCATAATTTTGAAGAATCTTATAGATTTGAGACGGTCCGAATGACCCTCAATAATTAAATATAAATTATTATAAAAATAAAAGAAAAAGCAATTGGAAAACTTGGAAAACTTACGTTTCCCAGTCCTCCTTTGAGGCAAAGTAAGGATCTAGGAGTTGCCACATATAAGAGCTTTAACTATTTGCACTTAATTGAAAATCGCAAACCACGATTTTTCAAGACAATTTACATTCATTGTAGAAACGTTACACTGTATGTTATTTTCGATCGCAAGCAGAATAGTAGGATCGGCATTTAAGTTGACTCCGAATTTTCAACCTATACGCTAGGAGCTCATTTGGACAGATTACCAGAATTCGAACTCTAAGTAACTGAGAGTGTTTAATCCCACAAACAATAAAAGCCAACTGGGGCTAAAGTAACCAGCAATTACCACGCGTTCATGCATATAAGAGTCGTGATAATTGGTTACAAAGCTGCAGCTAATCTTGAACATTGGTCGTTTGGGTGGATTAGCAGTCATACACAGATGAGATTAAATTAAAAATAAGCAATCCACTGTCAGAAAAAAGGATTTTGAAGACTTGCGAATTTTGTTTATGGTTAGGATAGGAATGCTGTGGGAGTTGAGGAATTAAGTGGAGCACAGACATGCCATATTGGCACCTCGTCTGCCAATATTTTTTCAATTCATAGTATTCAGTTAGAAAATATTTGGCAACGGACACTTGGCTGTATTGATCACGTCAAGGAGCCAAACTCTCAACCTTGTAAGGAGCTTTTCTGGAGAATACCCGAAATTCTAGTCACTTGAAACGTTCTCAAAACGTAAGTTGGAAATAAAAATAATAAATATTAATATGCAATCATTCTCGCCTCAGTGTTGTCCACAATCTTAATTAAATTCAGTTTCCACAATCTGCAAGATTTAAGAAAGCCCCAAAAAAATTATATTTGAGAAAGTAAATTAAAGCACGTGAAGTTCTAGTGATTCTAAAATCATTATTCTTTTGTTGGTACTAATCTAATTCCTAACGCAACTGAGAACAAGATCAATAATTGTCCTCAGTATATTTCGATAAGGAAAGATCAAATTGGCTTAGAGAGCAAATATTTGCTGGATGAATTTCCAACAAATCGCACTCAAAGCTACAGATTTTTAATTTACAAATAAAAATATTGTTCGCATTAACTGAAATACTAGAAGCAAGTATCGCCTTGAATTAAATAAATCGATTTGATGCACTTTATTTTGAAATCAAGCATTTAATCATTCGTAATTTATCCCTGGCAAATAGAAAGCCGTTACAGACTGTTTTCAGAATCTTTATAAAATTCTGTATACATTTCGAAAGTCTATTAAAAAAATATAAAAATCTAAAAGGTTAGAAGTTTATGGTAGAATTTAAAAGAACTTTGAGAATTTTAAAAAATTCTGAAATAGTGCACAATATTTTTGAAAATTATATAAATGTTTGAGTGTTTGAAGATTTTAGAGGACTCTGAAAAAGTTTAGATATTTCTGTGAAAGTTTAAAAGACACTGAAACATTTTAGAAGCTTCTGGAAAGCATTCAGAAAAAATTTTTATTTGAATCAAACACCTGTTTCTTTGAATAATAGACAATATTCGGTTATTTCAAACAAATTTTGACTGACTGTAGTACTTATTTGATTTAAATAAACGTTCGGTTTAATCTAATAAATTTTTTGATCGATCAAAAAATTTGGTTGCAGTAAGCAAATTTTTGATTGAGTCAACTAAAACTTTGTTTGAGTCAACCAATACTTTGGTTGACGATATAGCAATGCATTTATTTGGTTGATGCAACCAAATTTTGGTTGAATCAAACTTTCTTCTGAGTGAGTGCTGAAAGATTTTAGATTCTAGTCGAATCTAGAAATCTAGATTCTTTGGAAAAAGTATAGAAATTTGTGGAGAATTTTTTTTAGATTCTAGACAGGAATCTAATCTTCTTATGATTTAATAACTGGATTAGTTGAAATTATCATCAGAAAATGACTGAGATATCTTTTTCCTTTTTATTGATTAATTACAATGAAGTTTAACACGAAATGTAATTTTATTTGTTAATAAAGAGTTTTCTTATAAAAGTGTTTTGTTTATTAATATTCATTAGCTCTTTTTTATTTAAAAGAAATTTTCCACTTTTTTCTACAAAAAATCACAGTTTTTTCGAAAAAGAAATTCCCTATTTTCCTTAAAATTGAACTATTGAACCGGTGTGATCTAGGGCTGTGCGTTTTGGCCGGCTTATACGAATAAAATGAAAACACGACCAAAGCGAACAAAACGAATAATCAGTTAATCGGTTAATAAATGAACGAAACAAAAGAAGACTCCGTCAAATGAATAAAAGGAATCAACTTCAGAATTGCAATTGTGGAAATGTGAAGTTGATCCTTTTTACACTCATTATTGGATCAAGAGCACGGCTCGGGGGTAGAGTGTTCTTGATCCAATTCAGGACTGTGTATATAGTCTCTGAACGTACAAAAGTAAATGCGCAGAGAGTTGTGATGTAAACAACGTCTGGCGGCCCTGACTGCCCGAGCGATGTGGGGCGGTCAAGGGACGCTCAGGGAGGGGGGGAGACAGAATCAGTGAAGCGTGGACGATGCTGTCGATCCATGTGCACTCGATCCAGTAATGAGTGTATTTATTTTGACGGAGTCTTCTTTTGTTTCGTTGATTTCTTAACCGATTAACCGATTATTCGTTTTGGTCGTTTTTTTCATTGTATTCGTTTTAGCCGTCCAAAGCGCACAGCTCTAGTGTGATCCCTGTGACTTCAATTTTTTCTATATATCTAATTGAAATTCTTATATTTTCTTATATTCTAAAAAAGTAAAAGTAGGAGGATTTAAGGGACATAATTCTATTTTTCTTAACTTTTTTTATTTATTTCAGGAGGAGAGTGAGCTCTCGAGCAAGCGGTGGGCCAGTGCGCCCCGCCGCTCGGACAGCCCCTGCATTCTAGGGGCTCCAACGTCTAGGGAGGTCAGTTATTTATTATTTATTATATATAAATCCTAATGCTTCGTTTTTTCTTCTATAAATCTCTGCAAAAATCATTATATATTTTGAAATTCAAAAAGATTAAAAATTTAGAACAAAGCAACTAATTTCTTCCGATTTGAAAATGTTGTTTCGCGTAAACTTTCTAATATTATCTTTATAATGTGACGTGAAATTTGCTATAATATCAGACACGAAGGTTAGAACGATTAGGTTTGTAATTACGTCGGTGTTAATGATATAGAGAAATGCGAAAACAACAGTTAGGTACGATCTGAAGGGTAAGCATTGGATACATTCGTTTTTATCATCTCCTATTCTTCTCTGCGGTTTCTATGAAGGTTAACGCGTAATAGCGCAATTATATTCTCATTTGTCTTAGACTTTCTGGTCTCTTTTTGCTACCACGATTTCTCCTTCAAATATTATTCTAGCTGAAGTTAAATATATATTTAGAATTTGGAAACTAATCTTATAGTGGCCCTCATTATTGATTCGTTTCGTCTAGTTATTAGTTTTGAATATATAATAGCTCCGGAAGATTTTTACGGATTTGGATCGAGTTAATTGTACAGAATATTATTTTAGTTACTAAAAGAATAATTGGAAATGATTGAGATGGTAGAATTAGAATATTATTAGTTCTTTAGAGGGTCGCGGGATCGACAAGTAGCCGGACTCTCCGCACGATTTATTCGCAATACCATAGCGCCACCCACAGGGTAGGCCATCTATGATGGGTGTGACTTGAGTTGGCATTCGCTATGCATATTACGTCGTGCAGTAACGCAAAGAATACGAGAACCGCGACTCGCAAAAGGCTCTTCCACCTCCTGCTTCACGATTCTCTGTACTGTAAACCAGTGGCTTGCAAACGTACTTCTCAGCGTGGGCGAATTTCTCTCCACATTATGCCCCAAGCACATGCATGACTGAGGATGAAACACTTTGTCATCGCGAAGAATTCACTGTTGCGCTGCAGCATACTCTCTTATCGAGACTTCTTTTCACATTTACGTTCCATTCTCCTCTCCGAGTTCTTTGACATTTTTTTCTTCAATTCAAATAACAATTTCAATACACACAAATAGAGGACTTCTCAAGAAGAGCAATTATTTGCTTTTTCAAAATATTTTATCGGTGATATTGCTAAGATTAATAAGAAACCAATTACTTTCAGATTGCATAACCATGCGTAACTAGTTTGAGATTATAACACTGATAGGCAAGAAAAGTTCATCATCCCAGCTTCCGCGTACCATCTGGCATGCGACGGAATGTTCAAACTTAGAAAAGGCTTCAGGGCATGGTCAATCATCGCTTGTAAATTGCCAGTCGTTACACAATCAAAGCTTAGAAATAAAATTTCAATAATCATTTTAAAAAACGTGCTTCGGATTTAAAGCACTCAGAGAAAAAGTTGTCTTGAGACGAAAGTATCATTTTCTTGCGTGTTTCGTCTTGAACCACGTAAATATTTATTTAAACATTAAACATTGTAAATTTTATTGTACATCGTAAATAGTTCTTGTGATGAGTATTGGTCCTTTCACACGGCCGATCTTCTTCTTTATGCGAACTAGAGCATAGGGCTTTAATTCCAAGCATTAGGTACGATGCGATTCCGTTAGGTGGACGTACCCGCGAGCTTCCCACGCCAATTAAACATGACTCATTAACGGGCAGAAGCCGTAGTTGGGATCGATGCTTGGCTAAGCCAGCAACCCTTCTACAACTCTCCATGCAGAAGCAATCGGAACTAATCTTGACCATCCTCGCTGACTGTTCGCATTGCGATATTACAGGTATACCGACCTCCGATGGTGCACCGGTTACGCCATGTTCTCAAAGCATACGCGTGGGGTTGCGATGATACGGATGATGTCCGTGGAAGAAACATCTTCCGAGAACATGATCGTCGCTCAGCACGAACTCCCTTCGCTCCCAGAGTACTCTTATTCGATCGGAGGATGAATGAGGGCATTTGTCGATATGAGGTTTCACTTTGAAAATTCATCGTTAAACATTCTTCCTCAAATTTTATGAGTTATTTGGTGTTAGGATTTGTGATCTTAGGTCTTGTTGAAGCTGTTTTAAATAAGAGAACTCTCAAATGTTAAACGCCAATGCACTTCGCCTTGGAACCAAGACCTCATTAGGGCTGGAATACAATTATGGTTACATTCATGTATAAATCACAATAATAATAATAATAACAATAACAACAGGTACAGTGTGGCTAAACCGACTATAATCCAAAGTTGTTTGCAAATCGGATTTTTCTTTTGATTATACTCTTTTGGCATCCCACGAGCAATTTAAGACCTAATTTAAAAAAATCGATCTGGCCTTTTTTGAAAAAAATCAATTTTTGTGTTTAATTCATTTTTAACGAAAAAATTTGCCAAACCAATCATTATAATCGTATTTTACAATTCCTTTCTTACAATAATTTACATTTTTGAAACTTTAAAAGTTCAAATTGAGATTATTATTTGCTTATTATATGCTTTTTCGATCTTTTGTGTTTAATAAAACTTGGACCAGTAGTCAGAATAATTTATATACTTTCTTCAAGAAATTTTAAGTTTAATACATAAATATTAATGAACAACATGTTTTTTCTATAATACAGAAAAACACATACTTATAGTCGAAGCATCTCTATAACATACGTAGATATGAAGACTATTAAATTCGCAGACGGCTCGTAGTAACTGGCGTGAATATTCAGGATGACGTGTATCAACTTTATATTTTTGCCAAACACTCAAAAAACATGTTATTCATTAATATTTATGTATTAAACTTAACATTTCTTACTTGAACAAATATTAAGAAATTTATTGAAGTTTATTGCAGCACTACAATAAGGATATGAATTATAAGGCCCAATATCGACAAGTTCGACTTTATAAGCAAATAATAATCTCAATTTGAACTTTTAAGGTTTAAAAATGTAAATTATAGTAAAAAAGGAATTGAAAAATACGATTATAATGATAGGTTTGGCAAATTTTTTCGTTAAAAATGAATTAAACGCAAAAATCGATTTTTTCAAAAAGGGACCGATCGATTTTTTTTAAATTTAATCTTAAATTGTTCGTGGGATGCCAAAAAAGTATAATGAAAAGAAAAATCCCATTTGCAAACAACTTTGGGTTATAATCGGTTCAGCCGCACCGCGAGGTTTCTTCGTCAAAATAAATTAAGTAACATGTTCATTAGGGTGGTAAGGTAGATGTCCCAGTAATCATGCAATTGGCACATAACCTAAAGAAATAATTATAAAATATATTCAAAAAAGTATCTAGTAACAAAAAATAACGAGCTTTAGCATTATTTGTTATCAAAATCAATAACAATCAAGTATAAATGCTTAAAAAATAAGATTGACGGCGAAACGATTACTGAGACTAAGGTCACGATTACTGGGTCATTTACCTTACTTATTTTTTTTAGTTTGCTCCCATTGACGGAATTTGTTCGAATGCCCAAAAAAATAAAGTACCCAAAATTTTAGCCAAATCGATTAATATTTGCCCACGAAACATGGGCCTTGAAATTTCCCATGGGATTTACATGGGAGAAATCATGGAAAAACGGAAAATCTGCATAATTTTTTCAATTTTTATTCAGATCATTCTATCTCCGTGGACAAAAATTTGCATGGGATGCTTAAAATATCTTCATAGTCAAAAGCTCAACATTTTGAAAAATCACAAAATGGCGGCCATCTAAATGGGCCCAAAAAAGCTATTTCTTAAAGTTATTAACAAAGGGTAACCAAAAATTGTGGAAAAATTTAAGAATTTATTCTCAAGCAAATTCAAGATCTCAAAATCCAACATTTTGAAAAAATACAAAATGGCGGCTAATTCAAAACTCAAAAAATACCTTTTTCCCACAGTTTTCAACGTAATATTTTTAAACTTCGGGGGAAAAAAGTTTGGCTTCAGAAATTACTTGATTTTGAAAATCCAAAATTAAAAACAAAATTACAAAATGGCGGCCAATTTAAAAGTAAAAAAAGCTCATTTTTACATTTTTCAATAAAATACTTTGAAACTTCGTACAAACAAACTGTTTGGCTCCAGAAACTACTTGATAATTTTAAAAATCCAAAATATTGAAAAAATTCAAAATGGTGGCGAATTCAAAATTAAAAAAAAAGATTATTACTACAGTTTTACTTTACAGAAATACTTTTATTTTTACTTTACAGAAATACAAAAATACTTTTAAACTTTATCAGAAAAAAATGTTGATTCAGAACCTATAAGATAATTCGAGAAAATAAGGGAGAGATTTATTTTGATATTTTTGAATGGTATCCGTTTAATGAAAAATACAAGAAGACCGTAGTACTTACATCTAAGTGAAAAAATATTATTTATGCAGTGTCTTGAATATTATTATTAATAATAATATTATTTCGGTATCATTTTATTCAGCTTGCATGTTGCCGAATAAGCTTTTTTTTTAATTTTGAATAAGCCATCATTTTGTTTTTTTTCAATATTTTGGATTGTTAAAATTATCAAGTAGTTTTTGAAGCCAAAAACTTTGTTTTTTCAAAGTTTCACAGTATTTAGTTAAAAACTATAAAAAAGCTATTTTTTAATTTGGAATTGGCCGCCATTTTGTATTTTTTCAAAATTTTGGATTTTGAGATCTTGCATTTGTTTGAGAATAAATTATTAAATTTTCCGCCAATTTTTGGTCACCCTTTGTTAATAACTAAGAAATAGCATTTTTGGGCCTATTTAGTTGGCTGCCATTTTGGGCTTTTCCAAAATTTTGAGTTTTTGGCTATGAATATATTTTAAGCATCTCTTGCAAATTTTTGTTCTCGGAGATAGAATTATTCGAATAAAGATTGAAAAAGTTATGCAGTTTTTTCGTTTTTGCGTGATTTCTCTCATTTAAATCCCATGGGAAATTTCAAGGCCCGTGTTTTTGGGTAAATATTAACCGATTTGGCTAAAATTCGGTTTACTTTCTTTTTTTGGACATACGAACAAATTCCGCCAGTGGGAGCAAACGAATTTTTAAAACAATGTACTCTATAAATAAGGACCACCCTAATTTTCATAAAATATATAAACATAACGCATTATGTGTTTAATATATGTATAAATGTGAAGTTCAAATTTAAAAATGAGAAGAAAACATTTTAAAAATTGTCAGTATCATTTCCATAACGTCGATAAATAATTGAAGCAGATTCTTTACATACACATTCAAGAGCCTCAAATGTTAGTAAACACTCAAATTATTCACAAAGATCTTCTGTAGAAATTGAATTTAATCTCGCAAAAAAAAAACAACTAGAAATTTAAAAAAATCTTTTTAATGACTGACGATAAAAGGGTGCCAATAAAGAGTTATTTATGTTTCTGAATGAGATTTATTTCGACGACAATAATGATGATAATAAATAACATAAAAGTAATAAATATAACATTAGATGATTGTTTATTATATTGTCAGAAGAGAATTCATTAAGTATAAAAATAAAATAAAGGAATGAGGTTAATTGTTAATTGTAAAAAAATGGTGTTTGTTAATTGTTCCATCATTAAATATTGTTATTAAATTTTCATTAAATCTTTAAAAATCTTGTTATGTTATTGTTAAAATTAGGTTTTTATAATTGTAAATTTTAGAAAATTTTAGATAAAAATTTGGTGTGCCACATGTCTTGTGGCTACACCTAAAAATTAGGAAAGGAATTGAATTATAGGTTAGGATATTCTAATATGTAAAAAGTACGAAAAGTTTGTGTGGCGCTAGTTCCAGGTATCGCTAAAACTTGTAATCATCATAAAGAGTTAAAAGTTTTAATAATATCATGATAAATTATGCTGAGAATTTCCGCATTAGTTTTAAAATTAACTGGATTCTCATTTCCGACAATATAGTACATTTTTAATATTTTTCTCCTAAGCCAATTAGGTTCTGAGTTTAATATTTGAACATGTTTAAAATCGAAATTGAAATTGTGTTCGTACTCAGTAGCGTGTGTGGATAATGCAGTATCGGTTTTAAAGATTCTTACAGAAATTTTTTGCTCTGAAATTCTGCTCTTGAGTGGCCTTTTTGTTTGACCAATGAAGCAGCCATTGCAATCTTTGCAATTGATTTTATATATAATTTTAGTTTTTCCGAATTTTGGCACTTGTCTTTGTTAGATTGTAATCAAATATTACTTAGTTTGTTGTGTATTGAAAAAATGATATTTATTTTTAACTTTTTGCAAATTTTAAAAATTGTTTCATTTAAATTATTCACGAATGGCATTCTTATTGTTCTCGTCAGATCCAAATCCTGTTTATTAGTTGCTAAATTAGGTGTTGTGTTTCTGTTAAAAAATTGTAATCTTTGATCAATTGTTTTTTTTGATAAAGTTACCGTAGAGTTGGGCTATTCGCGCATGGTGGGGCTAATAGGTACAACTTAGTTTAAGTATGTTTTTTAATTTAATCATTTGAATAAAAATAATAATCTTCTAGCATACAAAATTCAGAAGGATTTCCACTTTACTGAAGATGAGGGTGGAATTTTATACGACCTCTGCACAAGCATTGAAAAATGTTTAAATATGTGGGTGCATTTAAAAAAATTGGTTAGACCTCCAAACTTTGTATCAGTGCAATAGCTTAAAAGTAATAAAAAATTCTCAGTTGCCCGTGTTTTTCTTCCAAATTTAAGTGGTGAAAGGAATTTGTTTCATAAATGCTTTCATGTGCTTTCACTAATTAGTTCAAAGGTGATATATGAATTCGAAGATCAGCGGTACAATTCGGCTGGTTCAGCAAGTTATGCTGAGTGCTAATTTTTCAGTTTTGTGCAGTCGGGTATTTATTTCTTTTTTAATTATTTCTTTTTTCAAAAAGCTAAGTTGAAATAATATTTCACAGTAATTGATAGTTTTCGAAATATAACTGAATAAAATATGAGGATACCTGTCAGAAACCGGACCTCACTTTTCAGTTGCTATTATTTTCGATTTTGCAGCTCAATTGATGGCAGAATCGAATCTCTGTGCTGCATTTTGCAGATTTTAACATCAATTATAAGGAAAAATGTTATCTCTAAAAAGTTATCTTTAATTATTAATTATTATTATTTTAGTATAGAGCTAATTTTTTTGCTTCCAAGAGAAAATTTGTATCAGTTAAATTATAGATCATAGATCAGTTAAATTGCTCAGTTGGAAGTGGCCAGTAAATTAAATGGTTAGATATGACTTTAGAATATTAGATGGATGTTAAACAAATTATAAATCCTTCTAAAAATATATCGTTAATATTAATGTTGATGTTTAGTTTTATCTTATTTTTCTCTGTTTGATAAATCTCAAACTCATCCGAATTTCTTAATGAAACTTTTTTTTTCATACTTTATCATAAGAAAGTATTTTCAAATAGTTAAATAATAATTCTAAATAGTATGTCAGTATTAAAAAATTGTCTTATTCATTTAAAACATAAAAAAACAATAGTTGTACCTATTTAGAAGATCGGTGGTACAAAAAGGTACAACTTTTCAACATTAACAATTAGTAAACAGAAAATGATTTTCAAATCTAGAAATGATTGATTTCTATTTTTACTGATTGGTGTTTGGTAACAATCAGTTTCAACGAAACCTTTTTCAAATATTAAAGTTGTATCTAAAAAATTAATTTGTGTAATTATTGCTTTCCCCTAATTTAAATTTTAATATTCCGCCCAAATTTTTAAATTCATTGAGTACAAGTTCTAATTGATCTTTTTTAATACAGCGAATAGTATATCAACGTAACGATAGTAAAAAATAATATTAAGGGTTTTGTTATTTTGAATTTTTTTCTGTAAATCTTGCATAATTAATTCAGCAGGAATTGATGAGATAGGTGATCCCATGGGTATTCCAGATATTTATGTTTATAAAAATTAAAATGTGTTGGCAATAAACATTCTCAATGTATTGTCATCCTATATCAATTGTTTCATTTTTTGATTATAGCTCTCTCTGTCTATGATAACGGTCACCTGGCCTTTATCAAATTCAGTAATACATAATTCTGGATTATTTTTCATTATTTTTCATTCAATTGTAGAAGTTAGATATTTATTAATAATAAAATTTAAATTTTCTCTCAGGAAATTGCGATCCTTTTCTGAAAATTTCAACGTACTGTTTTCTGTACCCAAAATATATTCAGTAAGTAGAATGGATCGTTTATTATTAAAAGGCAGTACAAAAAACCTGTTATTATTATTATTATTGTGATTTAGAAATTAATGTAACCATAATTATATTCCAGCCCTGATGAGGTCTTGGTTGACCGGGAATTTTTTGTGACCTGGAAAAACCGGGAAATACCGAGAATTTTTATGCTGACCGAGAATTTTTTAAATTTTTAATGGAAAACGATTTTAATTTTCCAAAAATTTGTTACATAAGGTGATTAGTTAAAATTAAAATATTTATATTACATAGATTTAAAACCAATGCTCTCGTTTAACTCACAGTGACATTTCATTTTATAAAATAGCCTAATGGTACTTTTAGAAACATATAAAAATGTTTGCCCTAAAAGCATTAATTACTAGGGCTTAGTTGAAAAACCTCTATTTGTACTTCTTCAATAATATAAAATATTTTAACGTTAAAAAAAAAAATTCATGTTTGTATATTCAGAATTTAGAATATTAAATAAAAAACATTTTTAAACTTTTAAAACCCATTGCCTTAACTGTTATTCATTGGAAACTATTATTTAATGGCCGGAAAAAAATGTTCGATGACCGGGAATTTTTTTCGTCGGTGAAAACGGCCACCCTCATTTCTAAATCGCTACTAGCATTCTTTATAACTATAGCAATGACAGTAGCATTTAAAATTCGAAATTTTGCAAATATTTTTAAACGATTTTATTTCAACATTTTAAACTGGCTAGAAGAAATCAGAAAAATTGCAAATCATCTCCTGATAATAAAACAAATTTTGGTTTGGCGTAAATCCATTGTTACATCCGGAAAATGAAGTGACTTAGAAGATACCAAAAGTATCTTTTTACATTCTCATCATATGAGAAGGTATTAGATTTGTGTAAAATTTGACCCCCCCCCTGGTTTTGTCAAATGTCGACGTTTTGAGACCCCCTAAACCCAAAAAAGTGGTTTTTGTGAATGTGTCTGTCTGTAGATTT
>JBAGKK010502759.1:0-14648 GCA_037177015.1 Euceroptres primus | reverse complement strand
ATCATGGTCAGTCCCCTATTCCCTTTTTCCCCCTTTCCCCTTTTATTCTGCAAATCTCAAATCACTTTTTTAAATAGTTTCATTCCTTTTTTTCCCTTTTTATATTCAAACTTACGAATAATTTTCCAAGAATTATAAGAAATAGAAACTTGTGACATTGAAAAACTCTTTCAATGCTATTCTTAAATTTTCCATAAATTCCAAATTTTCAAAATCACCGAAAGTCTCCTAAAATCTCTTAAAATCCTCCAGAATTTTTAAAATGGATTTAATCCTTATAAATTCTCAAAAATATTTAAGACTGTTCTAAAGTCTTCTGGGTTCTCTTACTATTAATCTTATAAAATAAAATGTCTCAAAATTTTTCAATATTCTATAACACAGTGTTCCAGAATCTTCTAAAATTGTCTGCATACTTCCGTAATCTTCTAGAATTTCTACAGAATCTTTTAGGATCCTCTAAAGTCTACAAAAGATTACCAAAATTACCTTAAATTCTTTCGAATCTTCAAAACTCATCTGAAATCTGTAAAAAAATCTCCAAAATATTCTAGACTGTTTTAAAATCTACAATCATTTAGATTCTTCTGGATTCTTTTAGAATCTTTTAGATTCTTCTGGAATCTTTTAGAATTTTCTGGATTCTAAATAAATAATTTTATTTATCTATAATAATCTTATACAATCTTAAAAAATTCTTAATACAATCCTAAAGAATTCTGAAAAATTCTTTAATATTCTACAAAATATACTAGTATGTTCCAGAATCTTCTAAACTCTTTCACGATCTTCTAAAATCTTCTACAGTCGTCAAGAGTTTTGAACATTCAAAAAGTCGTCAAAAGTTTTGAACATTCAAATGAACGAACTTTTTTTCTTAACTCAAATTTTTCTTAAAATATCGTTCAATCTAGAAAACAAAGAAATATCATGAGCTTTTTGATCATTATATTAGTTTCTATATTAATTAAACAATATTTTAGAACAAATTTGAGTTTAAAATGAAATCAAATCAAAATTTCGTTCATTTAGACGTTCAGAATTTCAAGCACATTATTCCGAAGTGTATTAGAATTTCCAGAATTCTGCAGAATCCTTTAGAACCCTCTAAAATCTTCAAAAGACTTACAATCTTAAAGAATCTTCTAGGCTGTTTTCAGAATTTTCCTAAAATTCTGTAGACGTTTTGAGTCTTCAAAAAAAAAGTCTGGAAGAGACTAGAAGATTTTAGAACTCTATGCAAGATTTTGGAAGAACCAGGAAGTCTCTGGGCGATTCTGAAACACTCAAAAATCTAGATTGTAGAGAATTTTTTGGAATTTTAAAAGATGAATTAAATCTACAAGTTTATGGAAATCTAAAAATATTCTAGAAGATTTTAAAAGTTGGTTGAAAAGTCCAAAATTCGTGAAAGATTTTAGAAAATTATAGAGCATTCGAAAGATTCTGAAAGATAACGGCAGATAACAGGGAAAATGAAAAATTAGTCAGGGAATTTTGAAATTGGAATTTTGTAGCAACCTGGAATGAAATTAGGAGAAGTCGTTTATCAATTGCTTTAGTAAGTTTTTTGTAAAAAACTACATATTCACTTAGTAAGGCTCACTAATAAATTCACTTAGTTTACTAAATGAATTTGTAGTTTTTTACTGAAAAATAGTAATTTTTCACTAAAGATTAGTAGAAACGCTTACCGAAGCAATTGATAATCGACTTATTAGTAAAAAAAACTACTAATTCTTCTTAAGAGTATTTCCTTAAAAAATAGTTTTTGAGCTTATACAGATAAATGCAGTTAGCTAAACTCAAGAATTTCATAAATCGTATAATATACATTTTATATGGTTCATTTCGTTGTATAAAATATTTCTATCGTACAGGTTCAAGAAAAGAAGATTTTTTCCATGAAACTTTATGGTAATAATAAAAAAATGATACCTGAAAAATTTATTTTTTACCTGCAAAACCTGGAAAAGTCCTTGAATTTCACTTACAGTCCTGGAATTCTTACCACTCTAAATTTGAATCAGTAGTTTTCTTCAAATAACAGACTTGCTACATCAGGTCAGAGAATTCTGGAAAGTCAGGGAATTTAAAAATAGTCAGGGAAAGTCAGGGAAAACTTTCAAAGAGTAAGGGAATTTTTTTGATTCAACAAATTATAATTATATTTCAAGAAGTTATAATTATAATTTAACCATTATTATAATTATATAATTATAATATTACAAAATTAGGGATCACAGTCTCCTAAACTCACTTTTTTTTTTATAGTTTCATTCCTTTGACTTCCTTCATTCCCTTTTTATATTCAAATTTTCGAGTAATTTTCCAAGAATTATGAGAAATAGAAACTTGTGACTTTCAAAAACTCTTTTAATGTTTTCTTCAATTTCCCATGATTTCCAAATTTTAAAAATCTACGAAAGTCTCTTAAAATCTCTTAAAGTCCTTCAGAATCTTTAAAATTGAATTAAAATCCTTGGAAGTTTTCAAAAATATTTGAGACCCTTCTAGAATCTTCTGAGTTCTCCTACTTATAAAATCCTATCTTATAAAATAATCTTAAAAAATTCTCCAAAATATTTTAGACTGTTCTAGAATCTTCTGAGCTTTTTCCTACAATAATCTTATGAAATAATATCTTAAAATTCTGAAATGTTCTACAACATACACTCTTCCAGTATTTTCTAAAATTCTCTAAATACTTCCGTAATCTTCTACAATTTTCTACAAAATCTTTTAGAATTCTCCGAAGTCTACAAAAGATTACCGAAATTCTCTCAAATTCTTTGGAATTTTCAAAACTTATCTGAAATCTGCAAAGATTCTTCAAAATATTCTAGATTTTTAAAATCTACAATCCTTTAGGTTCTTCTGGATTCTTCCAAAAACCTTTAGATTCTTCTGGATTCTTGCAAAAATCTTTGGATTCTTCTGGATTCTTGTAGAAACCTTTAGATTCTTCTGGATTATTGCAAAAATCTTTAGGTTCTTCTGGATTCTTGCAGAAACCTTTAGATTCTTCTGGATTCTTCCAAAAACCTAAAGATTCTTCTGGATTCTCATATAATAATTTTTGACAATCTTAATGAATTCTTAAAAATTCTTTAACATTCTACAAAATATACGAAAATTTCCAGAATCTTCTGAAATCGTCTAAAATCTTCTATAGAATCTCCTCAAGAATATTCTAAAATGTACCTAAAGTAAAAAACGAATGAGAAATGTGCAAAAAATGAAAAATTAATTTATTTAAATAATTACTTTATTTGTAAGAAATATTTAATTGATTATTATTAATCATTCAGTGCATTATATTTTATTGTATTAGTTGTATTAGAAAAAAAATTAGTCATAAATGCTGAAAAAGTGAAAATTTAATTTGTAGTAACATTTATTTGTCTATGAATATGTTTCATTACTCATGAAAAGTGACGAATTATTTTGAATTAATTTCTGCGAAAAAAACGAATGAAAAATGTGCAAAAAATGAAAAATTAATTTATTTCAATAATTACTTTATTTGTAAGAAATGTTTAATTGATCATTATTAATCATTCAGTGCATTATATTTTATTGTATTAGTCAAAACATGACTGAAATTACATTTTTCAGTACGTTTTACTCACAAAAGACAGAGAGGGTCAACTTTGAGAGGTCATAACTTTTGACCTATTTAAGTTAGGACCACGTTCTTTTTTTAATTTTTCAGAATTGAGTCCTCTTTCATTTAGCTTTATGTAATTTTCACGTCAGGATTGCAGAAATAATCAAGAAAAAATGTTTTCCATTTTTTGACTGAAATTCAGTCTCCATTCAGTCATTCCACTTTTTGAGAAAAACAACGGAAAAACACAAAGTTTCAAAAATTCATAACTCCGAAGTTTATGAAGATAGAGCATTATTTTTTTTTAAATTTAAGTGGAATTTTATGTAATTTTAGTTATCCTCGGGCAGCATAAACGTAGATTTATTAGGGAACGCTCTGGTTCACAAAAATTAAACCCATGATTTTTGGTCATAAAAACAGGCAAAAAGGGTGTCATCTTTGAGAGGTCGTAGCTCGCGACCTATTGGACCTAAAGGGTTGTTCTTTGTCTTAAATTAAAGATAATCACGTCTACTTTAAGTCGTCTGCAGACCATTTTAGCGTAGGTCAATCGATTCTAAAAATTCTGAATGGTTTTTTGAAAAGTAGCGATTTTGAAAAAAAAAACGAAGTTTCGAAAACTGAAGTTTTCGAAGTTCCGAAAAAACAGAGTTTTTCGAAACGCTGTATCTCGGAAAGTATTGGTGCTAGGACATTATTTTTGTTCCAAATTTCTCAGAATTTTGTCTACTTTCTTTCCTTTCTCGACCTTTTCGCTAAAATCCACAGGAGAGCAACAATCCACGCATATGTGACTTTTAGCACCTTCCTAAAAAAATATGCCCGGGTTCCGGTCCGAAATTCATGTCACAAAACGAGATGGTATATAAGTGACCCAAACTGAAGCGATTAAGCAAAAAAAATGCGCTCATGAGTTAGTACGGTGTAAAATGACAATTTGACTGGACTAAACAGGCAGAGAATGATTTTATCTTTTATTCAGGAGTGCTTTTTCATTTTTAGTAATTAATTTTTTAGTACGTTAATCTTATTTTACAAGCGCTCCCTTTCAAGCTTATTATTTTGTCCAATTTAGAGAGATACAAATAACTACAAAACAGTCTTTCACTCTTTTGTATTCAAACTTCTCTTCGTATTTCTAGAATTTTGCGTGAGTTGGATATCTAGCTGTAAACATTCTCTTGCAAGACAAAATCGGGAGGAACTGAAAACCTTGTCTAATATGAGTGAATCACTTTTTTAGATGAACTCGTCTTGACCCAATCGCTGCCATCAGGTGTTACGCAAAAGGACGTAGATCTGTTCAAGGAAGCACGAGACCGTGCGAATCGGCTGACAGTAGCAGTGGAGGAAGCGGAGGAGGCAACTTCCGTGAGTCCAGGTGGCACTGGACCTGGAGTTGGAAGCAGAAACCCAGCAGCTATTGTTTTTGGACGGTATGAAGTTGAAACCTGGTACTCGAGTCCATTTCCGCAGGAGTATGCGAGGCTTCCGAAGCTCTTCTTCTGCGAATTTTGTCTCAAGTACACCAAGAGTCGAGCCGTGCTCGATAGACACATGGATAAGTGTCAATGGAGGCATCCACCCGCTACGGAAATTTATAGATGCAGTGGATTATCAGTATTCGAGGTAAATTATTCACTCCCAGTGAAGAGAAAATCATTCGTTTTTGTCGTTATTCTTTTACTTTTTACTTTTACTCTACTCCTTATTCGGGGCACAGTGGTTTAGAAATGGATTTTTGCGGACAAATTTTTATCCGATTTAGACGTTCATTTTTTAAAATTGAAGCTAAATAAATTCCCCAGTGATCCCTCGAGGTCGATTTTTGATTTCTTGTTTTTGCAAAATTCGATGTAAACAACAATAGTAGAAAAAATGTTGTTTTCAGGAAAAACTATTTTGTGTAAACTGAATATCAAGTAAAATCAATGCATTTGCAATTAAAGTACGTAAATAATCGAGTTTATAAGTAACTTAATTATTATAAACAAATCTTATAAACAATTGCACTAATGTGTGATTTTAGCACGAGAAAAGTTTTTCTTCATCATAAGTGCTGAAATTTATTGCAAAAGTGACATACATACGTGTGTGTGTGTGTGTGTGTGTGTGTGTGTACACTCAAATTTGTCATTTTCAAGTACTCAATTTGTCATTTTCATATACTCAAATTTGTCATTTTCAATAAGTAGAAAAAAAGTATTTTCTCGCTCAAAATTACTGAGATTTGTTATGAAAGTGTCAGCTAGTTACAAAAAATTGTCAGAAATAAAGAATTGTTACTGTTATGAATAAGTTTTATAAACAAATACTCAAATTTGACATTTTCGATCAGACAAAAAGTATTTTCTGGCTTAAAATTATTGCAGTTCGTTATGAAAGCGTTCTTTATTTTTTTTATATCTATTACGATCTAATTTGTTTAATGACAAAACGAATTTTTATAAAAAATATGAACAATTGCAATTTTTATTAGGGTGGAAAATATATTATTATTGATTCATTTTTGTAATTGAAAATAAATCGGAAATATTTCAATCAGAATTAATTGGAGAAGAATATACGTTTTTATGGATTAGTTTATAACAATAAAAACTCTTAATGTTTGTCAACGTTTTGTTCCCAATTGACACTTTCATACCGAACTGCAGTAATTTTAAGCCAGAGAATACTTTTTTCTCCTTGGAAATGTAAAATTTGAGTATTTATTTATAAAATTTGTTTATAACAATAACAATTCATAATTTTTGAAAAATCTTAGTCATTTTAAGCCAGAAAATACTTTTTTTTGCTTGAAAATATCAATTTCGAGTTTTTGTTTAAATAATTTGTTTATAACAATAACAATTCTTTATTTTTGAAAAATCTTAGTAATTTCAAGCTAGAAAATACTTTTTTTCTGTTTGTAAATATCAATTTCTAAGTATTTGTTTTAAAAATTTGTTTATAACAACAATTCTTTATTTTTAAAAAATCTTAGTAATTTCAGGCTGGAAAATACTTTTTTTCTGTTAGTAAATATCAATTTCGAGTATTTGTTTAAAAAATTGGTTTATAACAACAATTCTTTATTTTTAAAAAATCTTAGTAATTTCAGGCTGGAAAATACTTTTTTTCTGTTTGTAAATGACAAATTCGAGTATATGTTTATAAAATTTGTTTATAACAATAACAATTCTCAATTTTTGTCAATGTTTCGTACCTAGAGGACACTTTCGTACTAAATTTCAGCAATTATAGTGAAGAAAAATTTTTCCCGTGCTAAAATGGCACATTAGAGTAATTGTTTATAAAATTTGTTTATAACAATTAAATTACTCATAAAATCGATTATTTACGTGCTTTAATTGTAAATGCATTGATCTTACTTGATATTCAGTTTTCGCAAATTATTTTTTCCGGGTTAAAATAATAATTTTTCTGAACACATTTTTTCTACTTCGTAAACAACAAGAGTAGAAAAAATTTTGTGTTCAGAAAAACCATTAAAACAAAGAAAGGAAAAACAAGAAATCAAAAATCGGCCTCGAGGGATCACTGAGGAATTTATTCAGCTTCAATTTGAAAAAAAAAAAGAACCTGGAAAAGTCCTTGAATTTTTACTCATAGTCCAAGAATTCTTATCACTCTAAATTTGAATGAGTAGTTTTCTTTAAATGGCAGGCTTTCTACATCAGGTCAGAAAATTCTGGAAAGTCAGGGAATTCTGAAAAGTCATGGAATTTAAAAATTGTCAGGGAAAATCAGGGAAAACTTTCAAAGAATCAGGGAATTTTTTTGGTTAAACAAATTATAATTATATCTCACTAGTTATAATTATAATTTAACAATTGTTATAATTATATCATTATAGTATTACAAAATCAGGGATCACAGTCAGTCTCCTATTCCCCTTTTTTTCACCTATCCCCTTTTATTCTGCAAATCTCCTAAAATCACTTTTTTTATAGTTTCATTCCTTTTTCTCCCTTTTTTCCCCCCTTTTTATATTCAAATTTCCGAATAATTTTCCAAGAATTATGAGAAATAGAAACTTGTGACATTCAAAAACTCTTTTAATGTTTTCTTCAATTTTTGATAATTTCCAAATTTTTAAAATCTACAAAAGCCTCCTAAAATCTCTTGAAGTTTTCCAGAGACTTTAAAGTTGATTTAAAATCCTTGAAAATTGTCCAAAATATTTGAGACTCTTCTAGAATCTTCTGGGTTCTCCTACAATAATCTTATAAAATATTATCCCAAAAGTTTTTAATATTCCGTAACATATAAAGACTTTTCCAGAATCTTCTAATATTTTCTGAATACTTCCGTAACCTTCTAGAATTTCTACGGAATCTTTTAGAATCCTCCAACGTCTACAAAAGATTACCGAAAGTACCTTAAATTCTTTAGAATCTTCAAAACTTATCTGAAATCTGTAAAAATTCTCCAAAATATTCTAGACTGTTTTAAAATCTATAATCATTTAGAGTCTCCTGGATTCTTCCATAATTTTTTAAAACCTAGATTCTAAGTAAATAATTTTATTTATCTATAATAATTTTATACAATTTTAAAGAAATCGAAAGACAATCTTAAAGAATTCTAAAAAATTCTTTAATATTCTACAAAATATACTAGTATGTTCCAGAATCTTCTAAAATCGTCTAAAGTATTCTGAACTCTTTCATGAGTTTCTAAAATCTAGAATCGTCAAGAATTTTCTGAAATACATCTGAAGTTTTGAACGTTCAAATGAACGAACTTTTTTTCTTAACTCAAATTTATCTTGAAATATCGTTCAATTTAGAAAATAAGAAATATCATGAGCTTCTTTATCATTACATTAGTTTCTATATTAATAAACTAATATTTTAGAACAAATTATTTAAGTTTAAAATGAAAACAAATTATAATTTCGTTCATTTGGACGTTCAGAACTTTAAACACATTATTTTGAAGTGTATTTGAATTTCCAAAATTCTGTAGAATCCTTGAAGAGTCGTCTAGTCTGTTTTTAGGCTCTTCCTAAAATTCTGAAGACTTTTTGAGACATAAAAAAAAAAGGTTGGAAGAGACTAGAAGATTTTAGAACTCTATGGAAGATTTTGGAAAAGCCAATAAGCCTCTGGGAGATTCTTAAAGACTCAAAAGTCTATATTGTAGAGCATATTTGGAATTTTTTTTGGAATTTCACAAGATTTTAAGAACCTACAAGTTTTTGAAAAATTAAAAATATTCTAGAAGATTTTAAAAGTTTGTTGAAAAGTCCAGAAGTTATTAAGGATTTTAGAAAATTTTAGAGCATTCCAAAGATTCCTCTCTTTTCCCCCTGTTTTCCTCCTTTCTCCAATTATTCTCCAAATTTCGTAAAATCACTTTTTTTTAGAGTTCATTCCTTTTTACCCCTTTTTTCCCTTTTTATATTCAAAGTTCCGAATAATTTTTCAAGAATTATGAGAAATAGAAACTTGTGACATTCAAAAACTCTTTTAATGTTTTCTTCAATTTCTCATAATTTCCAAATTTTTGAAATCTACAAAAGCCTCCTAAAATCTCTTGAAGTTCTCCAGAGTCTTTAAAATTAATTTAAAATTCTAGAAAATTGTCCAAAATATTTGAGACTCTTCTCGAATCTTCTGGGTTCTCCTACAATAATCTTATAAAATATTATCCCAAAATTTTTTAATATTCTAGAACATATACTAGACTCTTTCAGAATGTTCTAAAATTTTCTGAATACTTCCGTAACCTTCTAGAATTTCTACAGAATCTTTCAGAATCCTCCAAAGTCTACAAAAGATTACCGAAATTCTCTCAAATTCCTTAGAATCTTCAAAACTTATCTGAGTTTTGAACGTTCAAATGAACGAAATTTTTTTAACTCAAATTTATCTTGAAATATTGTTCAATCTAGAAAATAAAGAGAAATATTATGAGCTTTTTGATCATTACATTAGTTTCTATATTAATAAACCAATATTTTAGAACAAATTCGAGTTTCGTTAATTTGAACTTTCAGCACTTCAAGCACATTATTCTAAAGTGTATTAGAATTTCCAGAATTCTGCAGAATCTTTTAGAACCCTTTAAAGTCTTCAAAAGACTAATAATCTTGAAAAATCTTCTAGACTGTTTTCAGAATCTTCCTAAAATTTTGTAGACTTTTTGAGTCTTCAAAAAAAAGTCTGGAACAGACTAGAATTTATAACTCTATGGAAGATTTTGGAAGAACCAGAAAGTCTCTGTGAGATTCTAAAACACTCAAAAATCTAGATTGTAGAGAATTTTTTGGAATTTTAAAAGATTAAATGAATCTACAAGTTTATGGAAAACTAAAAATATTCTAGAAGATTTTAAAAGTTGGTTGAAAAGTCCAAAATTCGTGAAGGATTTTAGAAAATTATAGAGCATTCGAAAGATTCTGAAAGTTTAGAAATTTGAGGAGTGTTTTATTAGATTCTGGACAGGAATCTAAGATTTTTGAGGATTTTTTAAGATTCTGGAGAATTACAACTTCCTTGGTATTTTTAAAAGAAAAAAACTTCCCTCCTTTTTTTATAATCCTCTTTTTCAAAAAAGAAATCCCCTATTTGGAGATTACCTGGAGAAATTTTTTTTATTTGGAAAATCTGGAAAAATCCTGGAATTTTTTAAATGAGAAACGCTAGACACCCTGCTTTATTCTTTGTCTTTTTTTTTTTTACAGATCGACGGAAACGTGAATAAAATCTACTGTCAGAATCTCTGTCTTCTAGCGAAGCTCTTCCTAGACCACAAGACTCTTTATTACGACGTGGAGCCATTTCTTTTCTACGCAGTGACGAAAAACGACAAACACGGATGCCACTTAGTTGGCTACTTTAGCAAAGAAAAGCACTGTCCCGCCCAAAGATACAACGTATCCTGTATCATGACCCTGCCGCAATATCAGCGGCAGGGTTTCGGCAGGTTTCTGATAGAGTTTAGTTACCTCCTTTCCAAAGTCGAAGGCATTCCTGGTACTCCGGAAAAACCGCTCTCCGACCTGGGTCGAGTGTCGTATCACTCTTTCTGGAAGAGCGTCGTCCTCGAATACTTGGACGCTCATCGTAACTCGCAAGACATCAAGCTAAACGACATCACAAGTGAGACTGGTGTCTCAGGTCACGACATCGCCACTGCGTTGCAGCTTCTCGGGTTTTTGAGGTATGTCTGCGAACTCGGGGAGGAAAGTAGGACAGTAAAGATCGTCATCGATTGGAAAAAGGTCGACGCACACATGGCGAAAGTAAAGAAGACATCGCGCATAAAACTCGAGCCAGACTGTCTGAGGTGGATTCCTCTTTTGACGCAGATTCCTAATCCGTATCACAGTCCAGAGGAAGGTGACACTGGGTCTGAGGCGTCGCCGATCATGGATCCGAAACCTGTACCGACGATCGTCGAGAAGATTCAGAAAGTTAAGATCAGGAAGAAGCCGAGGGGAAGGAAAAGTATGCAAAGGAGATCCCTGTCTATGAAATCCAAAACGCCGCAGAAGAGTGCCCAGAAAGAGAAGGACAATAAGGTGCAGAAAGAACAGAAAGAGAAGGAACCTAAGGTCAAAGAACAGAAAGAGAAGGAGCCTAAGGTCAAAGAACAGAAAGAGAAAGAATCTAAGGTCAAAGAACAAAAAGAAGTGCCAAAAGCCCTGGAGAAACCACCTGTGGATGCGACGCCAGTGGTTGCAGAAAAGCAAGAAGTTGAGTTGAGAACTCCTACTACGGCGAGAAGTTCGCGAGCGCATATGTCAAAAAACTTGGTCACACCAAAAACGCCGATTACGACACCGGCACCACTTTTGTCGGCTTCGGGAAGGAGAATGAGGGGATCAAAGATCCCTGCGGAACCAGTGATGCCCACGGCAATCACGACGACACCAACTAGTTCGGTGACACCTTTAAGAAAACGAAAACATTCCGAAAAGACTGAACCGGAGGAGGAGGAGGAGGTGAGCAGCAGAAAACGAACCCGAGAGTCGCAGAGGGAAAAGGATAAGGAAAGAGAGAGGGAGAAGGAACGAGAAAGGGAGAAGGAACGGGAAAAGGAGAAGGAAAAAGAGAGGTTAAAAAGAAAAGAGGATAAAGAGGAAAAAGAGAAAGAGAAGGCCAAGGAGAAAGTGAAGGAGAGAGAGAGGCTGAGGGAAAAGGAAAAGGCAAAGGAGAAAGAAAAGGAGAAGGCAAAGGAGAAAGAAAAAGAGAAGGCAAAGGAGAAAGAAAAGGAGAAGGCAAGGGAGAGGGAGCAGAAGGCTAAGGAAAAAGAGAAAGAAAAGGAAATAGTGAAGGATACGCCAGTCAGGATTCAAAAGGAAGCTTCGCCCGTTACTCCCACAAGTACCTCCAGGTCTGTAAAGAAACAGAGCAAGCTCGATGACATTCTCCGCAAAGTCACAAGCAGGCAGACGAAATATTTACAGGCGAAACTGGCTAAGGAAAAGAAGGAAGAACCAGCATTCTGCAATGGCAAGGAGGAAAAGGAAGTGAAAACAGCTCTAACGCCGAGACGAGGCAGAACAAAGGCCATCATTTCAAATGTTGCCAAAATTCCGGAATCACAGTCAGAACCTTCCACCAAGAACGTACCTGAACTTCAAGCTAAAGTAGCTTCGCCTCCCGCTTCACCTAAAGTCGAAAAATCAAAAACCGTTTCCTCCCCTCTTGGGCCTCCTCTTTCCCTCCCAGATTCTGAGCCAACCAGAGAGGAACCAAGTCTCGAGTCTGCGGAAAGTGCAATCGCACCAATTCCAGTCGAAACCGAAGTTCCCTCGGCGAGTCCCGGAGAATACGAAGGCGGAGACGAAGACGAGGGAGAAGAAGAAGAACCTGCTCCGATACCAAAGCCTGTGGCTCAACGTGATGATGGCAATACTTCTAAAGGAAAAACTGAGGAAAGCGAAGAGACCGAAGAGCCGATCCCTCACGAGAAAGAGACCGAGGAGCCGATTCCTCACGAGAAAGAGACTGAAAGTAACCAGGGGGAAGAAGCCATGCAATTAGAACCGGAATTTGAGAAGTCAGTCGAACCAATGGATGAATTTATGGAAACTGGAGAGGAAGAAAGACCGATGGAGCCACACGTGAGACCGGAACACTCTGTAAAATCCGATGACTCCCGAATCTCAAGTCATGAAATGGCGAGTGAAGAACCACGGGATGTAGAGAAACTAGAGCAAAAGGACACTCCAGTGGCGGTCAAAGAGGACAACAGGACAGACAACAGGAAAGATATACCCTTAATCACAAGCGTGACCGAAGCCTCTGAGATTCACGCCCAAGAGAAGATGACCTTAGAACACTCTGAAGGCACTCACATCCATTCGCATCCCGAGGAAAAACAACACTCCCCAGAAAGCGGGAAGACAACCCCTCATCCGGAAAATCCAGGCTCTGTGAAAAGGACACCTCCTTCTCAACCTGATCTACCTTCGATGGGAGTTTACACCCCCGATTCGACCACCAATTCCGTACACTCGCTTCACTACGGTCAATGTGATCTGGATGTTAGTCAGTTGGGTTTGGAATCCCCAACCTCAATCGCCAGTGACCTCGCCTCGCAGAATAGCGTCGAAAGACCTCCAAGTGCTCTACCCTCCATGCAGACATCCGTCGTTCCGATCTCAAGCTCAATGCAAATTTCAGCACCGCCTACTCCTGTTTCTGTTAATTTACCGTCGCAGGTCCAATACGCAGACTGTTCAATGCCTCAGCATACACCTCCGTCACATGTTGCGATTCATCCGATGCATCAGCCTCATACGCCACAGACTTTGCAACAGCCAAGGACACCACAATCGCACACTCCTCAGAGTATACCGACACAGAGTCCGCAGCCGTTACCGCAGAGTCATACTCCTCAACCGATGCCTCAGAGTCATACTCCCCAGCCGATGCCTCAGAGTCATACTCCACAGCCAATGCAGCAGTCGCATTCTCAGAACATCCCGACGCACAGTCCGCAGCCGCAGATGACGCAGAATCACACTCCGCAATCTCATACTCCACAGCCGATGCAACTTTCCCTGCAGCAGTCTCAGAGTCAGAATATTCAGTCGCAACAGCAACAGCAGCAGCAACAACAACAGCAGCAGCAGCAACAACAACAGCAGCAAAGTCAACAATCTCAGTCCCATTCTCATAGTAGCAAGAGAGCGAGTGGTTCTCAGACTACTCATAGGTATGGATTCAGAAACTTGTGTTCCTTTTACAGACCTGCCAGCGAGTCACTTTTTTCTTTTGGTCACTTTTGGTCACTTTTTTCTTTTGGTCACTTTTGGTCACTTTTTCTGAATTTGAGCACTTTTTTCATGAGAATACGTAATACAGTAGGATGGTCCAAAAATGAATTGGGAAATTTTTTTTCGAATAAATTTGTTCGAATCCACAAAAAAAAAATGATATTTGGAGGTTCCGCCAAGCCCCATGAAGTTTAACACGTATTTCTCATAAGAAAAAAAAGTCGTTTCTGTACATTTTATTCAGAATCGTCAATATTAGGTGAATCGAGTTGAAACTCAACATTTCTCTTCACAATTAGCCATGGAATACGAATCAAAAATTACTTTTTAATTATCACCCCCATCAGGATTTAATACAGAATATATACAGGGTGTCTACTAACTCTGGAAAACATGGAAAACCTGGAATTGTCAGGGAATTTTTTTACACCTGGAAAAACCTGGAAATATCAGGGAATTTTTTTCAAAGTCAGGGAATTTTTTCGAGCGTACTGAAATTGTTTTTTAATTGTAACAAAATTAAATAAGGATATTTGCAAGGACTGGAAAAGATATTCGTAATAAACTCGTGATATTATATATATATTCCGATTTCAATTGAACGTGGCAGGAAAAAGAACCGAAAAGCTTTGACGATAAAAGAACTTGAAGAGAAACCTAGGAAAATTTTAGAACAAGCACAAAAAGAAGCCATCATACTCGAGGAAAAAATTACACAATTAAAAAATTAACCAGAACAGAATATATTTAAGGAAGTGTTCTGCTTTACAAAGTCAAAAAAAACATTTTTCGCGAATT